>VXCM01006554.1:0-57967 GCA_014773175.1 Lucifuga dentata | reverse complement strand
CACACACACACACACACACACACACACACACACACTAGAGCCCTGTACAGGCCTTGGGACCTGTCGGGCGCTGAGGCAATTTACAAATTGGGCTGGGTTTCGGGCTGAAGTTCACAGCATTGGCTTGGCCTGGGCTGGGTTCAGGCTTTTTTTTTTTCCCTCCTCTCTCCACTCACATCATAACACGCCTCCTGATGCTGCCTCACATGTTGGTGCTCAGAAATTGCAGCATCGCTGTTTTCTGAACGCTGCAGCAGCAGCTGACAGCTGCTACTTTTACTTTGAAAAGAGCCAAACTTCAGATTCTGCCCAAAAAAAAACCAAAAAAAAACCAAAACAAAACAAAAAAAAAACCGTGGGCCTCGTGTTGGGTTGGGGCCGAGAATTTCAATAAGTCTAGGGCTCTGGGTCGGGTTCGGACAGAACTGTGTAGGACTGGACTGGGTACGGGCTTAAAATTGGGGCCCATGCAGGGCTCTAACACACACACACACACACACACACACACACACACACACACACACGCAGGGAATACAGACTGGAACAAATGACCATTACATGAACCACATCTCTGCCTGGTTACATAAAGCAGTAAGTCATATGAGCTCATAATCTATCCACAGGTTGCATTAATAAAAGATGCTTTTCCATTATTGGCGACCACATTGGTGACCAGTCCCCCCCCCCCCCCNCACACACACACACACACACCCGTCTCTAACATCCAACAGTCAGTGACAGAGATAAGGGCACAAACCTCATATTCTTCCAAAGTAAATCCAGCATCTGATGAATCAGGATAAATCGTGACTCTTAAACATGAAGCGCTCAGTAAGACGCTGATCTTCATGTTTAGCTGAGACTCACCTGACAACAACGTGACATAACAGGACAATGATGTGCTGATTAACATGAGAGAAGTTTTGAATGAGCTTCAGTTATCACGACGCTTATTTAGCCTGACGTTACGTAGTTATTGTAATATTTTATATGAATTACCCCAATTAATTATAATTTACCCCAAATTATTTTAATTTCAGTTCATTTCAATTTAAAATGGGAATTTAAGTGTGGCAGCGATCTGTTTCACCAATAAGTTTAGATTTGACTTCTACAACACCTGTATCTGTTTCTGTCTTTGAATGAGTATGAGTGAGTGAGTGAGGAAGTGAGTGAGTGAGTGAGTGTGAGCTCTGCTCTTAGTTTGTCTTTGAATATGAAATGACACACAGCTCCACTGGAGTAAATATCCCTCAGCACGTTGAATTCCACGGACCTGTAGGATCGCTGTGTGTTGTAGTGGAAATGAAAGCATGAAGATTTCTCTGCACTGCTGCAGACTGAGGCGTCATGGAGGATTTGATGGAGATGCTTCAGTCATTTCAGAAACTGATGTTGACTCAGCTCATGCAGGCTGATGTGACAGCAGCTGTACTGATGTTATAACCTGATTATAACAATGTTATAACATATCTATATCTCAATATGTAGAATACCTCAGGTGCTGAAGAACCACAATAAATACTTTTTCTTTCTTTCTTTCTTTCTTTCTTTCTTTCTTTCTTTCTTTCTTTCTGTCACTCTCATACTGTTATTTCTCGTGTTTCTCTTTGACAGTATAGAGTCAATCACTGTCCCACTCATCTCCTTCATCTTTATCTCCCCTCTGCCTCGCTGTCCTCTGTTGTCATGGTAACCTCGTCGGCATGAAGCTGTTGAGAGCCGATTTTGTCGACAAGTAGCAACCTCCTTCACACTGACTTTGATACACACACACAGAGAGTTACAACACACATTTGAAAATAATTTTGTTGTTTCCGACATGTCATTTTTTTATTGTTTTGTTTTAATGTTTAATAATTTTGACTTGCTATTGGTTATTTGTAGATAAGGAACTTTATTACAGTCAATAGAATCTCTCCCTGGTCAGTATTAAGCAAACTTCTTGCTTTATTATGAAGTCATGAAGAAAGGGATCAGATGTGTGGAATATTTTGAGCCCATGCCTTTAAATGAGATGAATACGTTAATTGTGTTGCCCTCATCAAAGTGTTGTAACTCCAGCTAGACAGTCAAACTCCTTTACACATCACGTGGGAGTCAGGGCGTAACGCTCCAGCTCCATATTTTAATGCAGACTCAGATCAGCAAATAAAAATACAATTAAAATGTATTCTATTCAAAAATAACTGTCCTCAACAACACATCACTGCTGACGCAACAGGATGCTAATACAACCGATTTAAACTTATGTATCAAATTTAACATCTTTACGTTTCTGATCTACACCAAATAATTTTTTATATCTTTAAATGAACTGATGAACAAAGACATTTCACTTTCAAGCGATGCTGCAGTTGATAAACAACAATAATAATGATAATAATGACAATAACAATGGTGCCACAGACAGACAGAGAAACTGTAATTATAACTGGATGTAGGGTTAGCTCTGTAACGGGCTTCCATGATGTACTATGCCTTGCACTTACTTTACTTCCAACTTCAGGTATTATCGAGAAGTGACATACATTGGCGATTTCTACTGCTGGTGTCAACAGGAAGTGATGCAATTTACATCTGTTTACTGTCAAATTACAACAAAAATAAATTACAGCAACTAAATTATTATACTACGTAACACACAAAGTTATTTACCTGAATGTGAAATTACACACATATCTAGAAATTGCTTGAAAGGCAGAACATTAATCTTTAAATATACTAAACAATATAGTACATTTAAGCCACTAATGCAGTGCCCATTGAAAATGTGCCTGTTCGGACCTGGCCGGACTTTATGGTGTGTGCCGCCTGCCATAAGTGGCCATGGAGTGGAGCATATGCTGCTGCGCCCGGAGCGTATCCTGCCATGTGGACTACTTTTTACCAGCACNTGGAGTGGAGCATATGCTGCTGCGCCCGGAGCGTATCCTGCCATGTGGACTACTTTTTACCAGCACAACTCAATTTGAGAACCGCTCATCCAAACAACTGCACACGTGACACTGCACATCCTTGGGTCCTGAGCAATAAACCTGCTGAATTTCAGCTTCATACAGTGCTGGGTTCTAGAGATGTTGGTGCCACAGACAGATAGAGAAACCGTAATTATAGATAGACTAGTGCAGTGCCCGTTGAAAACCTGCCTGTTTGTTCGGGGCTGGACTTTATGGTGTGCACCGCAGCCTGCCATAAGAGCAGAGCATATATGCTGCTCGCCCGGAGCGTGTTCGGACCAGGCCAGACTTTGTGGTGCCTACCATTAGTTCCCGTGGAGTGGAACGTAAGCTGCTGCGCCTGAAGCGTATCCTGCCATGTGGACTACTTTTTACAGGTACAGCTTAATTCTCTGTCTTGGGAGACAGTTTATTTCATCCAATTCATGGTGAAATGTTTCTTCAACCTGAGTGCATTCACCCAACGTGAACACATTAACTGAGCAGAAGAGAGACGTGCTGCAGCTACAGAACCGCTTCTACCTGCTGCAGCACAAACAGCCTGTCCTCACTACATGTTTTCAAGCATCAGGAAATAACTGCTGAAATGAGACACTGACTTTCAGAGCACATAGACAAATATGTGTGTGTGCGTGCGCTATTATAGCGCTACTATTGCGCTTATAAACAGGAAAGCAAAAAATAAAGAAATATGCAATAAGCAAGAACTTTCCTTTCTAAAATTGGATAGCCTAAGTCTGGCAATATTAAACAGTCTGAATCTGCATTGAGGACAAAGTGCAGTGCCCATTCTGCAGCCTGCCATAAGTATCTGTGGAGCGAAGCATATGCTGCTATGCTTGGAGTGTATCCTGCCACCTAGTTTTTACCGGCACAGCTGAATTTGAGAACTGCTCATCCAAACAATTTCACACATGATGCTGCACGTCCTTGGGTCCTGAGCATTAAACCTGCTGAATTTCAACTTCATACAGTGCCGGGTTCTAGAGATGTTGGTGCCACAGACAGACAGAGAAACTGTAATTATAATAAGATTTCTGAAAATAGTTTTGAGTCATGCAGCCTCGTCTGTCACACTGACGGATCTAATCCAGCATCTGACTCGTCACAGTTCATTCTCCATGTGCTGTCGGTAACTTATCTGTCCTTCCAGAGCCCGTTTCTCCTCTCGTACACCAGCTGTCACTCAGAGGCTCTCTGCTGCTCACCTGACATTCATGCCTGTTGCTTATTCCATCATCATCCCTGCAGTTTAAACAGCAGTCTGTTTTCCTCTCTGCCACATCGCCTCCTGAGCCTGCTGCAGCATTCCAGCTGCTTCCTGTGGATTTTGAGTTTTCGCCTGATCACCTGGACTCATGAATTTTGCCTTTGTCCTTGTTGAATTTATCTGCATTCTGCTTGTCTCTTCTCGTGAATTGGAGTGTGGTTTTTGGACTCAACCTTTGGACTGTAGTCAGAATCTCCATCAGCCTTCCTGCTTTTAGATCCAGCCTGTCCCCATTTCTATTAAGTGTTCTTTATTCTGATCTCTGAAGTAAATACAGATTCAGCATTTAATTCTGTTTGTCAAGTCTGCTTTTGGCTCCTCATCTGAACTGTCACATCGTCTATCCCCTGTGGAAAATTGTTGGGGAAAAATCTTTTTTTTTTTTAATACAGTCACACAAGCACATCTGCCACATGCCTTCCTGTTTACCAAGTGCATGTCTGCATATACCATCATACACATAAATATCAATTTCATTCATAACACGCAGGACGAACAGTCTCCATGACAGCAGAATCATACTGATGTACTGTATAGAAGCCAGTACAGCCCATTCTTATTTTATTTTAATTATATGGATAAGTACCAAAAATATGATGGTGTATTAGGGCCATATAAGACGAACCAGGGGGACATTATTTTGAGTTTTAAAACTCAAAAATTTGCCAGTTTTAAAAGTCTGTATGATTATGATAATTCATTGATTTTGCGCGAAAAGCACAAGTATGTCTTTATTGCTAAATCCAATGGAAAAGTATAATTTAATAAGGTCATGTACTCACAAAAAAACTCACAAATCTGCCAGTTTAAAAACTAAAAAAAAATAATAATAATAATGAAAATTATTTTCACTGATGAATAATCATTTTTTAATTTTTTTTTAAAAATAATTTAATTTTTCTTAATAATGAAAAAGGGAAAACAATGAGATCGGGAATCAAACCGCCTCATGTTGTGACTATGCCTGCAGTACGACCTTATTAAATTATACTTTTCCATTGGATTTAGCAATAGCTCCTTATACTTTTAGCACAAAATCAGTGAATTATCATAAGCACACAGACTTTAAAACTGGCAAATTTGCGAGTTTAAAAACTCAAAATAATGCCCCACGTGTTTTTAGTTTCGTTTTTTTTTTTCATTTTAAATGACCCTAATACGCCGTCATACAAAAGTCAATGTGTGTGCATGGTGTGACTATTGAAAATGCTCGTAAATATGTAAAACTGTGTGTCTCTGTCATTTTACCACACAGCATTATTTTCAGCAGCAGATATCAGGCGTACGCTGAAGGAAACATCGAGCAGCGAAGCAATTTTAGTTAGATTCAAAAAGTTCAGAAAGACTAATTTACATCTCTGCTTTAGAGCTCCAGACACTACCAAGTGTCCCGGTGCACGGGGGATGTGGGTGATGTGTGTTTTTGTGTGTGTGCTTGTGTGTGTGTGTGCAAGAGAGAGAGAGAGAGATTTGAATTGAATTAAACTGACTGGCTGAGCGAGTTTATCTATCAAAGTTATTGATTACTAACATGTTCATGATATGCAAACAAACTATTGGAGAAATGCTGCTTTGAAGGCAAACTCTAAAAGCTGCTAACGGTTTATGAGTGACACATGGCTGCCTTTATCAACACTTTAAATCTGGGTTTGTTTGTTTTGTATGAATTATCCCTCAAAAAGGTGTGATGGAGCTGATGTGATTTTTTTGAAAAATTTTATGTTTTGCAATAAATAAAAATATGACTTGAACTAAATTTAGAGACACTTTGATTTGGAGCAGATTTTTGTGTTGGTGTTTTTCTTCAGTTTTCCCACAGATCAACTGAGTGTTTTCCCACACACACACACTGAGTTAGTCTGAGGATCAACCTCCTGAGTGACAGCTAACATTATCTGACTCACACACACACACACACACACACACACACACACACACATACTGTCTGTCTTTGTATGACATGATGTTTTGCAAGTTGCTTCATTGTGGATGAAAAACAACACAGTTTTTGTCTATTGAAAATATGATAGGGGAATGATAAAGTTTTAATAATCGGTCTCATGAGACAGAAAATAACAGAATTATAAAAAATAAAGTAAAAAAATATTGATGCCGAGATTTGAAATGCATCATTTAAACTGTAAGGCATGTTAGCATGTAACAGCATCCATGAAAGTATAAAGAAATTTAATAAGAAAGGTTATGTTAAACTGAAGCAATCAGACACTAAACAAAGAAAAAAGACAAAGAAAAATGATAATAATTCTGTCATTCTGTTCTATCATTTTTATGACAACATTCAATATGAAAAATTAAAATGTAAAAGGGAGCTTATTTGAGAAGAAATGACATAAGTTATAAGTTATAGTGTTAGAAGACAGAATATTATCATGTTTGAGACAGAATGGCACTGCGGTATTCACTCTGTGTGTGTGTGTGTGTGTGGGGGGNGGGAATGTGAGTTTCTATCTATCCATCATGAAACCACAGGCTGGTCACATGCAGTACATTAACTAGCCATTAGGAATCGGTGGTTCATCCATAATGCATTATGGTCGTAGTACATTAAGAAGTCACGACATTAACATCTGACTGATGTCATGTGGGCGGAACCCAAACATTACGGCCAAAAAAAAAAAAAAAAANAAAAAAAAAAAAAAAAAAGATTAAATATAGCTGTGAAAAAGTAAAATAATTACATGGAATAAATAAAAAAAATACATTAATAATAACAATTAATTAATCAATCTTGAGTGCTGAAACACATTGTCCTTTTGTGTCTGTTCTGCTACAACACATCATAGGTGTACGACTCTCCAGTGTGGAGTGGATTTTCACGTCATTGTCCTTTAAAGGACCATACCCAGTTGTGAAGGACCAAGCAGAGAAGTCACAGATATGGTGCAAAAAAGAAGGATTTTATTAACCCAACAGAGGGAAAACTAGTTAAGAAAATCAAATAGTGCTCAAAATAAAGAAATTACAAACTTGGGTCCAAACTAAAAATGAGGTCAAATAAACATAAGCAAACATACAGCAGAGCGTCAGAGACTGGACTGAACAAAGAGGACCTGACATGCTGACACACAACATTTATAGAGGCCGGCTACACCAAAAGACGATGGGGACAACTAAACCTTAAACCTGACTACAAACTACACTAACACTTAACATGATTACAAAATACAATATTCCACTTACCAATAATCTTTAATTAAGAAGTAAAACAGAACAAAGAACTAAACAGAAGTTACTCTGCCGAAAATAACTAAATATGCCGAAAATAACTATTTCTAATCCTCCCACGACATGTTGGAATGAGCCGCTCCACTTCCTGTTCCTCCTCAGCTTCCTGCATTTAAGCCTTCATTTCCATGTGCAACTCCTGTGTTCACCAGCCACACCTTTCCACACTCAGGTAACTCAGAGACAAAATAATTAACCATGGAGACAATGACAAAGCAATGCTAAACTAAGAGAGTGCACCCATAAAGTTAACATGTCAGTCAAATGAAAATATAATAAAAATACTTATTTAAACCAAACAGAGTGAGTTGTTTTACTTAAACATGTGCTCCAACATAAATGTGGGCCACAAAAGAATTGGTGTGTTTTAAGGTATTCTGGCACATAGTGCTGCCATCACACCGGTGTGTGTGTGTGTGTGTGTGTGTGTGTGTGTGTGTGTTTGAGCACAACATATAAAATCCATAGACATGTTATGTACAACCATTTCCAAAATATACTATGTTAATGGTAAATTTTAGATTGTTTTTCCTACCTTCCAGAGTGTCATTAGTTTCAGATCATTGGTACACTATAAAAATCTACTTGAAGTACACTTGAGATGAATAATCCATCACAGAGAACATGTCTATTTTGTTTTGTCAAAGTAACTTTATTTAACTGATCCAACATGGAGCTGCACGGAAGATGATGTATGTATGTCTCTGCCAGGAAGTATAGTCCAACGAGAAGACAACTTTTATTGAGAAATTTAAATGACTGTGCATTCAACAAGCATGTTTAAGTGTTATATACATACATAGCACTGAATAAAATTTTTTACCGCATGTATATTCAAAATGGTTTATGCCAATTGTGACACATACCACAACTATATATGCAGACAGATGAAAAAAAAAAGAAAACAACAAAAAAGTAAAAAGAGAAAAAAAGAAAAATATTCATGCAGAATTTTAAGGTGGTGTGTCACCTAAAAAAGATTAGGGGATTTGAAAAAAAAAATAACAGGAAAACTAAAATATGGTTTTATGTTTTAGAACATGGTTGTGAGTAACTTATGTATGCAGGTTGTATTATTAAAATACTGACTTTGTCCTTTAACGTCATCAGAGACCCGAGCCACCGTGACTCTGCTGCTTCTCCCCTCTGCTGTCAGCAGCGTCTCTACCCACACAACCAGACTAACAAAGAGATCGGATGGATTGGATGGATATCCAGCAATTAGAATGGATCTCACGAGGTCTCCCACTACAGCTGATAATTCTACCTGTACTAAGTTAAAGATCTGCACATGAAGCTCCGTCAAATGACAGATTGAATACTATTTTAAAGGAAAACTCCAAATTTCAGGACACTGCCATCTCCACGGTTATAATGGGAGTTGCTGGAATGGGATTCTGAACTGAGCGCTCCTCACACTGATGCTCTAGACTCCAGCTTGATGCTCCAGCTTCTGTGTGGAAGCTGTCTGAGATGCACTTTCCCCCGATGACCACCGGCTTTGTGAAGCGCTCAGTAGAGTCAAGGGGAAACGAGTTGGCGACCGAGGTAAGAAAGCACAGGAGATCCTTAGTCCACTGCTACCTCGCCTGGAGCTCATCTGGAGAACCGTTTTACGGGCCTGAACTTGTCCTCTGACCGCCATCCTCCTGCTGCACCCATCCCACCACCTTCTTCTGCTTCTACAGTGGTTGGAGACTCCATCATTCTGAGTCTGTCGCCCCCCCTCCCTTGAGATGGCTGCAGCTGTCCACCATATCCTGAACCTGAATACATACTTCCAGCAGAAACATGCAAACTGCACTTTACAACACACCAGTGAACGGGTTTTTAAAACACTGCCTTACTCCTGAAGCAGTAGCAAACTTTGAAACACATATTTCAACAAACCCCGGTACTTTTTTACCCTCCTCATGTGAAAATTTAGCACACAATGTTAATAAAAGAATGAAAACTGCCCTTGATGCTGTTGCCCCTTTAAAATAAGAAAAAATAAGAAAGTTGTACCTTGGAAGAATGATGCAACATTATATTAAGGAGAGAGTGAAGAAGCTGAACACAGACACAACTAATAGTGTTACACATTGTTGAAATTCACCGTTACAGGAAGGAAGTATGCATTAAAGATTACATTTGAAGAATATGTTCAGTGTGCGTTCTGGCTGTGTTCAGTTCCTCTCCACTCACTTGTACTTTATAGGAAGAATCTAGCAAGATATTCATACACAGCATAGCAGTCCACAAGATATTACAGCTGTCTTGCATTGTAAGTGTGTATGTGTTGGCCAAACACATGAAATATTTGCTGTGCAAAGTGTCACGTCATGTAGTTTTTCAGTACCATCCAACCTAAAACATGGGGAAAATGTCATTGGATAAGGATTGGAAGAATGTCACCAATATCAGTGCTTGCGTAAGGTGACGGGCTCATGCATGGTCTGTGTGAACTTATTAAATCTGTAGATTAATGCAGCATGATGGCATCTTAATGATATCTCTTCATTTCTTTGGAGCTCTTATAAATGCAGGCAAAGAGCTGCAGAAAATCTGTTCCTCTCTGCATTGGTGGAACTGAATGGTGAAACCGAGTCAACTGTGCTTCTGGTTGTACGAGCCAAACATCCACGACTTCAGTAAACTTATCAGAGTAATGTTAACTTACAACTCCAAAAAATACACAGCATTGCCCTTGTGCAAAACTCTGTAAATTGTGCCCATACAAGGCCAGTTAATGGCACCTATTCCACACTAGGAGAGCCATCTCTGTATGACATCAGCAAGCAAAGGAGAAAGTTTGAAAACTCCATCACTTCTGACAAGGATCTGCTTAACACCAACAACACAAGGAATGTGAAATACATCGATGAGGAAAAGAAAATGCCAGCTAAACTCCCAAAGGATGAAAGAATTCAGACAGTAACCTTCAACAGTGATTTCTATGGAAACCTGTTGTGATCTGTGTCCAGATGTAAAGCCACTCTGGAAGATGTTTGATCTTTGTCACAGAAAAAGGTACAATTGTAAGCACGAATGGTACAAAACCAGCTAGTAACAATTTGTCTTTGTTGCAGAAATCTCACATACAATAAAAGATGTAGTAAATGCATTGCAACAATGGAGAGATGGCCTTCATAGCTTCAATAACCATGTCATTCATTGTCAATCTGACACGACAACTTTGCCTGTATTCAGGTAAGGGCTGCAGGTCGATATACGTTTAAAGCACTGAAGTATTAGTAAAAATATTACAACTGTGAGGCAGGAATCAGTACAACAGTCTTTACTGAGAAAATCTGCAGAGACAATTACAAGCTGCAGCAAAACGAGGCAAACAAACCTGAGGAGAGCAGGCGAAGGTAAAACTAGACAGGCAAGGTTCAAAAGTAGGAATATTTTACAATACGAACGGCTGGATTTCTAGGGACACGGCAACAAGACAATCTGGCAAACACCAAGACTAAAGGCTCCTACAGACTGTAAGACCTCAGACTTCTTATCAGTTCATTAAGCCACACTGTGTGACATGAGTCTGACAAACTTGGTAGGCTACAATGTAAGTCATAGAGTCAACAACTCTGCATAGAGTCATTTGCATCTGCACTCCTCATCCATCTGCACCGCTGTTGTAGAAAGTAATGAAGCTAAACAAGGAGCTATCATTGTCTTCTGTGTATCGAAAAAACTCCAAGTAGAGGAGGAGGAGAGTGTGGACCGACTCCTTACTCAGCTGGAAGCTGTGATTCCTCTGCTATTTCTGTCTGGTCTGCCTCCGTCTATGAGTGGACACGGTAACGGACACAGCAACAGCTGGAAGAGACATTGTACAAACACACTTTGCTGCCACAACTCTTCTTTGTTACAGTCCCACAGATTCTGTTTCACACGTTTTACCTCCATCTCTTTAGTTCGGGTTGTTGTTGTTGTTGTTTCCTCCAAACTTTATTCATAAAGTCATTCCACACTGCATTCCTATTGGTTGATCAGTAGACAGATCGTAGCAGCATCCTAAATTTCTGACAGTCAGACTTTTGTCACAGGCTATCTTTGGTGGCAAGACCGTTATAATGGCCATCTCTGAACCTCTCACAGTGTGACGTAGAACCACCGTTTTGGCTTAACAGACCACAGGCTTAACAGCAGAGTATAAAGACAGCTAATGAGAGTGAAACAGCTGCTGGAGGAGGAGACGGGAGCAGGAGAGGCAGGACGACTAGAGGACGGAGTGGAATGACAGGGTCTGAAATGACAGGAGAAGTTAATACACAGATGAATTATGAAGTTAATGCTGCCATAACAACAACTGTCATTGTGGTCTTTTTCTTTTCTTTAGCTGTCTCAATCATTTTACAATATTTATATTACAATTCTTCAATGTACAAAACTCAATACTATTGCTAGATATAGAAACTAGGTGTGAAAAAGCTGTGCAAGACATGCAATGTTGATAGGAGGGGATGTTTCTGTTTTCTGTCTCTTAAATAAAAACTCTTAAAGTGAGCCACGCTGGCTGTTCTACCTGTTGTTCTTTACATAGCTAGTAGCTACATTCTGATATGTAGTCCCATTTACAGCACTGCTAATCTGGATTTGGTAATATTAAAAAATTTGTATCTGGATCAGGGTGATCCAATCCAGCGTTGCTTTGAAAAACTGGCAAAAAATAAGATGGATTACCTGATACTGGATAGCAAAACATGGGATTTCCAAATCTGGATCATTCTGATCCAGATTAAACTTTTTTGAACAACTGGGCCTAGAAGTTAAAGTGGTTTGAAGCCAACACTGTACGTGTACTCTGACAGGTACAATGGTGAAGAAAGACACGTCACGCTGCTCAAATTTTAAAAAAGTTACATAGCCAATGTAAAAAGCCAATGTAGAAATTTAAAAATTCCTCCCTTAAAATGAAGAGTAACTGATGGATAGTTTGAAGTATAAAAAGAGCCTTTAAGATATTTGGTCCGTTATTTTAGATTAGTCATGTTTTCACACAACAGTGACTTATGTCATCAAACATAAACAGCGGCACATTTTTTTTGTTTTTTTTTTTCTTTCCTTTCTGTTGTTATATTAATACAATTTAAAGGATCTGGTTAGATTAAACTGAAGTCAACAAAGCTGAGCTGTAATTACCCTGTCAGACACCAGCTTCTGTTTCAGACTGTGAAAAGCAAACGTACCACCTTCTGTCCATGCCACAGTGTGAGCACCACCGTGAAACTCTGATATCACCAACGATGAGGAACATCGTTGGTCATCGTGTCTTTTTCTCTACACCGTGGCCAAGAAGAAGTGGTACAATTTTACAAAACAGCTTGTGATATTAAAGAGTAACCAACAGCTTAGCTTTATTTTTTTATTATTTTTTTTATTTTTTTACAACTGCAGTATTTTTTTATTTATTTATTTATTTTTTACATGGATGTCCATCCATCCATCCATCCATCCATTATCCTCTGCTTATCTGGGTCCGGGTCACGATGGCAGCAGACTAAGCAGATCAGCCCACACTTCCTGTCCTTGGCCAGGCCCTCTAACTACTCCTGGGGGACGCCAGGCTCTCCCAGGCCAGCCAGAAGATGTAATCCCTCCAGCATGTCCTGGGTCTTCCCCGGGGCCTCTTCCCAGTTGGACATGCCTGGAAGACCTCCCTAGGGAGTCGACCAGGGTCCATCCTTACTAGATGCCCGAACCACCTCAACTGCCTCCTTTCGATGTGGAGGAGCAGCGGCTCTACTCCGAGTCCCTCCTGGATGTCTGAGCTTCTCACCCTGTCCCTGAGAGTGAGCCCAGACACCCTACGGAAGAACCTCATTTCTGCTGCTTGTATCCGCGATCTTGTCCTTTCGGACACTACCCAAAGCTCATGACCATAGGTGAGGATAGGAACGTAGTAGATTGATTGGTAAATTGAGAGCCTCGCCTTCTGGCTCAGCTCCCTCTTCACCACGACGGTCCGGTACAGCATCCGTAGGACCTCGGACGCTGCACCAATCCGTCTATCAATCTCACGCTCCATCCTACCCTCACTCGTGAACAAGACCCCGAGATACTTAAACTCCTCCGTCTGGGGTAGTGACTCCCCTCTAACCTGGAGGGAACAGTCCACCTTTTTCCTACAGAGCACCATGGTCTCAGACTTGGAGGTGCTGATTCTCATCCCAGTCGCTTCACACGCGGCCTCAAACCTGCTCAGTGCGCGTCGAAGGTCACTGTCTGATGAAGCCAGCAGAACCACATCATCTGCAAAAAGCAGAGATGCTATTCTGAGGTCACCAAACTGGACACCCTCCAATCCCTGACTGCACCTTGAAATCCTGTCCATGAAAATCACAAACAGGATTGGTGACAAGGGACAGCCCTGGCGGAGTCCAACGCCCACCAAAAACAGGTCTGATTAAGTGCCGAGGATGCGGATACAGCTCTGGCTTTGGTTGTACAGGGACTGGATAGCCCATGTCAAAGAACTCGGTACTCCATACTCCCACAGAAACCCCCCCACAGGACACCCTGGGGGACACGGTCGTAGGCCTTTTCCAGGTCCACAAAACACATGTAGACTGGTTGGGCATACTCCCAAGCCCCCTCTAGTATCCGTGCGAGGGTGAAAAGCTGGTCCACAGTTCCACGATTAGGACGGAACCCGCATTGCTCCTCCTGGATCTGAGATTCGACTATTGATCTAAGTCTCCTTTCCAGCACCCCTGCATAGGCTTTCCCGGGAAGGCTGAGAAGTGTGATCCTTCGATAGTTGGAACACACCCGGTCCCCCTTTTTAAAAATGGGGACCACCACCCTGGTCTGCCACTCCAAGGATACTGACCCAGACCTCCATGCAATGCTGCACAGGAGTGCCAGCCATGACAGCCCCACAACATCCAGAGACTTCAGCATCTTGGGTTGGATCTTGTCCACTCCTGATGATTTGCCACTGCGGAGTTTTTTAACTACCTCAGTGACCTCCACCAGAGAGATGGTCTCCGATCCACCCGAGTCCTCCATCTCTGCCTCCCCTGTGGAGCGCATGGAAGCCTGGTTAAGGAGTTCCTCAAAGTGCTCCTTCCACCGCCTGACAATATCCCCAGTCCGGGTGAATAGCTCTCCACCCTTGCTGTAAACAGCTTGAGCTATGAACCTCCCGTCTGTCCTGAGTCGTCTGACAGTTTGCCAGAACAGAACAGTATGTAGTATGTAGCTGCAGTATGTAGATTTTTTTTTTTTACCGCTGCAGTATGTTGTAGTTGTAGTTTTGTTTTTTACAGCTGCAGAATGTAGATTTTTTTTTTTTTTTTACAGCTGCAGTATGTAGATTTTTTTTTTTTTCGTTTTGTTTTTTACAGCTACAGTATGTCCTCATGACTTCTACAGACCTGCTGTCAGAATCTGCATTTCAGCTTCCGTCCACTAGGTGTCACCACTGTGCATCTCATTCTGTCTCCATGCTCTGTTCTCTCCACCTGTTTCCTGGATTTTCCCTCCACTTCTCAGTCACATGACCTCCTCAGCTGCTGCACATTTGCAGTCATACATGCAGCCCGTCTTTCCTTTGTTCTCTGCAGATCGTCCTGTGTTCTTGTCTTCCTGTCCTGTCTGTGAGTTGGTTTAGTCCTCTGTTAGTTTGCTCTAAATCCTGGTTCTTCAGCTGTTTCCTGTTCGATCTATTTTCCAGATGCTTTTTTTATCATAAGAATGACTCTTAACCTTTCTTTTTCTGTTTGCTGCTAATCTGAACTTGCGTTATGGATTTTGACCTTGGTTTGTTCCTTCAGCTTTATGTGATTTCTGGACATGTTTGCTCATCTTCCTGCACTGAGTTTCTCTGCTTTCAGCCTGTTTTGTGTTTTTACCCTCGTTTCATTAAATACCTGTCTGACGTGATGTCTCCATGGCTGACTTAACATCCTGCTCTTCATCAGTACAGTGTGTACTATGTATGTTTTCAACCTGCGCTTCCTTCTTTTGTCATGGCCCTGGTTTAAGTCTATATACAGTATATTGTAGATACAGTCAGTCCCCGGGTTATGAACGAGTTCCGTGCCCACGGCTGTTCGTAAGTCAGATTTGTTCGTAAGTCAGAACAGTTACATAAGGTGCGTATCTAGCATATATATTTTATCTTTCTATGCATAAGAAACATTAAAGAAACACTTATCACAGATATCCTAAAACATCATAAACATAGAGAGAGAGAGAGAGAGAGAGTATAAAAAAACATGTAGGTTAACACTCTCCTTGATGTCTTGCATGTCAGAAGAGGCGTTCTTCTGTTGTTTTGACGTGCGTCGTAAAGTAGTACGCTGTTCATTATACGAGTCATTGTATGTAACTCGAATTTTTAATTTAATAGGCTTTATGGCGGTCGGTTCATAAGTACGGGTTGTTTGTAAATTGGACGTTCGTAAGTCGGGGAGTGCCTGTGTATTCAATTCAATTTAACTTTATTAATCCCACAGGGGGAAGTTCATTTGCTGCCAAGGCAACACATCAGCACATAAAACTGACAAAAAATTAAAAAAAAAAGAAACATCATATCCATAACAATAACAATAAAATAAAAAAGGCCATAAAAACATGATTAAGAGGCTGAGAGAAAGAAAAAAACTAAAAGTGATCATTAAAAAATGTCACAGCTGCTGGAACAAAGACTTCCTTAATCGTTCAGTCGAACATCAAGGCGTCACCAATCCACCACTACAAGTACTTCTAAGACTGTTAAAAACATAGTACAGTGGATGATCTTTAAGACTGTGTGCAACTTAGCTTTAGTTCACTTCTGCAGGATTACTTCCAGTGAATCAGGGCATACTGATAACAGAAGCAGCTTTTTTGATCAACTTATTGATCCTATTTCTGTCTTGTAGGGTAATGGTGCTACAGCAAAGCACAGCATAAACACGAACAGGAGCTAAAATTCCTTAATAACAAACATGAAGTTTGTTATAGACATTGAAAAACCTAAGTTTCCTAAGAAAGAATAATCATGACTGAGCCTTCTTAAGGAGGACATTAGTATTGTTTTTCCAATTCAATTTATTGTCCAAGTGTATGCAAGATATTTGTAAGATTCAGCTATTTCAATTTGTTCCATAATCACCATTGGAGAAATGTCCTCCTCCTTTTTTCTAAAATCAATAATCAGCTCTTTAGTCTTTACAACATTCAATATTAAAAAGTTCTCATTACACCAACTGACAAATGATTCGACCTGACGTCTATAAGCCAGCTCACTTCCATCAATAAGTCAGATCACAAGGGCGGAATCGTCAGAGAACTTCTGAAGAAAGGACGAAGTAGCATAATTGCAGACAAATAGCAGGCAAAACATCCATGCTTCACAGCATCTGTGGGGTGCTTGCTGCAACTGAAAAAAGCCAATGGTTGTTCCTAGTTGTTAAGTAGGAAGACACTTTTGACATGTTAAGATTTGAAGAAGAATGCCAACATTATTAGTAGAGATGAAACAGGAAGTTAAAATGTCTTCTTTGAAGTAGGGTCGGAGGTCAAATAGTTTTCAAGTGTTTTCACTGACTTGTAGAAATATTGTTGTATTGTAGTATTGTATTACTGTTTATTTTATTTTATTGTATTACTTTTCAAGTTTGTATTACTATTGTTGTATTGTACTGTACTACTCTGAAATCCACATTTAAGTCAAAGGAATAATTGAATATTCTGAACGAATACTCTACAGGCAGTCCCCAGGTTACAAACAAGTTCTGTTCCTACAGCTGTCTTTAAGTCTGATTATGACTTTTATTATTATTATTATTATTATTATTATTATTGTCTTTAAGTCTGATTACTATTATTATTATTATTATTATTATTATTATTATTATTATTATTGTCTTTAAGTCTGATTACTATTATTATTATTATTATTATTATTGTCTTTAAGTTTGATTATGACTTTTTATTATTATTATTATTATTATTATTATTGTTATTATTGTCTTTAAGTCTGATTACGACTTATTATTATTATTATTATTATTATTATTATTATTATTGTTGTCTTTAAGTCTGATTACGACTTTTATTATTATTATTATTATTATTATTAGGGTTATTTGAGGAATTTCCTCACATGACTTAAACGTTGGTTGGTGTTTTCTTTTTGTTTAGCAGTTTCAGGGCCTATACTCCTTCCAGCCGGTGAGTTGTTGTTCTGAATGATGCACAAAACCATTAGTGAATCTCTGAAACAATATCTCACAAAATGTTTAAATACACAAACAGAATCTCTGTTACATACATACCATACTTGGGGAGTGGGCCCACGTTTCCCAAGCTGTGGGAGGCAGTTTTCTGAAAGCCACCCTAGCCTCCCACAGCTTGGTAAGCAACGCCACCACCCTCCTCTTCAAGTACATGGCCTTCCTTTTCCAGATGGTGCAGCCAGGGATGTCCCACCTTCGAAGGGTCTGCACTTGATGTCTCAACTGCCACTTCTGTCTCTGGGAAATCAAGGGGCAGCTCATCGTCCACGTCCAGAGGACGCTCAACGTAGTCCAGGACGCTGACCATGGCAGGGTCAGGATTTGACACTCTGAGCAGGGCATTTAAGTTAGTCCTGTGTTTGTTCTTTGCCATGATGTCAGCCATGCTAGCTACCTGTGAAATATGAACACATTAAATAGGTGTGACATTTGCCTGTGTTTCAGCCACTAACTTCTGTCCAAGTTAAACTTTCAACTTCCTTCCTGATCAAATCAGGGACGTGTGTGTTCCACAGGCCCTGTGTCAGCAGTGAGGCCTGCTCAGATGACGTTGGAGGGACTGGACAAGGAATACTATACTATTATAATTTGCAGGAGCACATTCACTGAGTCCTGGCATACTTTTACACACTTATCCAGCCGGACAACTTTTGTCTTGTCACAAAGTGTGCAGTCAAGCCTGCCGTTAAAGCTAAAAAGAAAAAAAACATACATCATGATCAAGTGGTTATTAAAACATTAAGACAGACATAATAATTAAAAGACATGCTTAGGACTTTTTGTTCGTTCCTCTTCAACAAACAACTTATGTATTTACTAAAGTCTAAGTAATAGTTTTAGCTCCTCCCTGTTGGCAACTTTGTGCCCTTTGGAGCAAATGGGACACTCCTTTGTGTCCAGCACAGCTCAGCGGGTCCTGACTGGCTGACGAGGCCATCATCATCATCATCATCATCATCGAGTCTGACATCTTACTGAAACAAATGGAATCGAGTGTAAGCATAAAATGAATGTAATTTTTATATGTTGTAGTAGTAATAAATAACATGCAATTCTAAATATGGGAAAAAACTTTTTAAAATGCATGTGTGAGTGTATGTGCACGTGTGGCATGTGAGTGTGTGTGCGTACATGCACACACACACACATACACACACACACACACAGACAATTCTGAATAAATGATCTAAATCTCTAATAAAGTTCCAAGTTCAGTAATACCATGCACACACACACACATGCTACATGCTAGCAGTTGCTAACCGCTAACCACGTGCTAGCTAACTTAATCCAACATAGTCATAGCTCATGATCTTAAGACCAAATGTTACTTGATTACTGACACTGTAACACACAAGATCTGAATGGATGTTTGTGTTAGCCTAGTTTGTCAAACCTTTTTCACTTACAGCCGCTAGCAAAGCGGTTAGCACCACTTTCAATGAAAACTACTTTAGATTTCTGTAGATTTCTGCAAGCACCATCTGGTGGGCGGTGCAGAATAATGATCTTGCTTACAGAATAATACAAAACCCGTGCAGCAAGTAATGTGTATATATATACATACACACACACACACAACTTGGTTGTTAGCAGACACTGATCTAATGAAGCATTTATCTGAGTATGTTGCTAATTTCTCCATGTTTTGTTCTGAAGTATTTCAGTTGGTCAGCATGTCAGAGCGGCTGTCACATGATGGATGCACTTTTCATCTGTGTGTGAGTATCTGTAATATATGTAGGATTCAAACTCATCATAGCAGTGTGATATTTATTTACTGTTTCTATCCATGCTGTCTTGCAGAGTTTGGATTAAATATGTGACGTGATTACCGGTGATTTCCTTGGTTCTAAAGCTCACACAAAAACGGATTTGATTTCTTGATTGGCGTTTTTGCTCAGACATCGTGGATTTGGAGCCCAGCAACACGTCAGTACTGAGGTTAAAAAAGTGAAACTTTGACTTGTGCTCCTTTTGATTTCTCTCTTATGACTTTTTGGAATGGGGTCTACTAAATTATGTATAAACTAATAAAGATTTTTATTTTCCATTTCCAGGGATGTTGCTAAATCCATAAATCCAGGAAACTGGGAGGAGAGAAGAGGCAGACAGGAAAGTTTATGAGTGGATGTATATGTGGAGTATGATTATGTCACTGTCAGTTCACTGACACTTTTATATCTTTTTGATGATTAGCGTCTCACACAACAAGACTTTGGCATCTTTGTTTTGATGGGGAAACATTGGGTTTTGTTTGGTAAATGGTTTATTTATTTCTCCTTTAAAGGTCTCTGCAGCTGTTGTTACTGTTAACAAGAGCAGGCTGATTGGTTTAAATTTGCATGATGGCAACATTAATTTGCATGGTGGCAAAATATAAAATCCGTGCGATGCTTTCAAGTAGAGTTCAATGTTGGAGAACTTTGATGTGTGAATTTGCACAGCTTCCCAATCCCACGCCGTCGATACTGCTGACCTGAACCAAGGGAACTGTAGTCCAAAATGGAGGAAGCGTCATATTAGCTGTGTCACCATCTGATTTTGGTGGAGGGAAAAAATGAATGATTATGATTTCATCATTGCCACACACCGGAACGCGCACGTCAAACCAGACTGTACATGCTTAAGCCATACATGTCGGGGAGCAGCATTGTCTGGCTCAGGTGAAAAGGCTAAAGTGGCTTTGGCGCTGTCTGGTGCTGAAATGGCCTCCACTTCTACCGTGTCCGGTGCTGAGCATGAAGAGGTGAAGGCCTCTCTGGAGCTGTCCAGTGCTGACCTGATTGAGGTTATTGAGAACCCTTCAAGAGATGGTGCAGGGGCGATTAAAGAGTTCAGACATTTTAGCTAAGCTTGACTCCTGTTTTTCACAACTGATTGAATCCTAACATATAGATGGTTGCTCTTATCAATTCCCATACATCTCTATTTTGTGATGATTTCTGCCATGCCAAACTCATGTCATACAGCACGATATTGATGTGGGGTATACACCTCCAATTAAACAACATCCTTACAGACTAAACCCAGATAAACGACGGCATTTTTTTCCCCTCTGTTTAGTTCGGTTTTACAAAAGCCAGTTGACTCTATGCTGACGCGTGGCATCATGAGCCTAGTTGTAGTTCGGGGAGTTCACCGTGTCTTCTGGTCGGTGCTGAAATGCCCTCTACTGCCAGTGCTGATAATGAAGAGGTGATGTGTGGTGCTGCTGGGTCTGATCTGATGGGTCTGATCATTTTTGCATGGACTTTAGGAAGGTAACGGCGTCACAAGGCAAGATTGTCATCCATTGCTGCCAATGGAAGACTGCGTCGACTGTGTAGGTTCTGCTGCATTCGTGACCAAATTGGACCTGTTAAAAGGTCATTGGCAGGTGACTCCACGAGCGAAGGAGGTACCTGCATTTGTGACTCCTGATGTCTTTTTGAAGTACACCATCATGCCGTTTGGTGTAGGTAACACGCCTGCCACCTTTGAGGGTTAACAGAGTTTTGTCTCTTTTGTGAGGCTAATTTGGATGACATTGTCATTTATTCTAGTTCCTAGGACAAGCATGTACAAAGCTAAAAATGGTATTTGGGAGATTGGCTCATAAATTTGACTGTGAATTTGGCTAAATGTGAATTTAGTCAGACTACGGCCATCTATTCGGGAAAAGTTGTGGGTCAAGGATAAGTTAACCTGTGAACTCAAAAGTTGATGCAATAGTGTCATTCCCAGTTCTTTCGTCTAGGCGCGAGTTGCAGGCTACTATAAGAAGTTTCTGTAAAAACTTCTATGCTATGCTTCCACGCACTGATTTGTTGAATCCCAAAACAAAATGCAACTGGTGGGCTGGATGTAATCGTGCCTTTGAGTGTATTAAGGCCCATATGATTCACGCTCCCATTCTCTTGCTGCACCCTCATTTTTCTCCCCTTTAAATTGGCTGTTGATGTGAGCGAGGCGGGAGCTGCTGCAGCCCTGCTGCAGGACGGTGCTGATGGAGTGGAGTAGGCATGGGTGATATTACCTTAAAATAATATCACAATATTTCTGGGAATTTTTGTGATAACAATAAATATCACGATATCTGTCTGAAGACAATTTTTGTGGTAATGATATTCAAAGCAATATGAACATAACAATGAACCATGATTTATTAGTGATTTTACAGCTTTGCAGAAATGTACAAGTACGAGCTATAAAGGCAGACAGACTATTTCCCTTCAGTAAGAGTAGAAACAACAAAATAATACTCTCATATTTTAATTTATAAACACTAGCTAAAGTTAATGTCACATCTACCTGGGGTGGAGCTTTTTTAGAAGTGGCTTAAAGGATCATACCAGCCATTTTGCATGTTTGAGTCTAATATATCAAATTTTCATATACATGTAACGTTACTGACAATCATTTCCCAAAGCATACTACTGGAACGGTGAATTAAAAATGTTTTTCCTACCTTCCAGACCTCCATTGGTTTCAGTTCATTCTGCTATTAAAATCAACTTGTTGATACTTGAAACATTCTTGGGATAGGTAATCCATCATCACCAACAAGACGTGTATTCAGGTTTTTTTTTAGAAGTTATGTAATTTTAGTGTTTAAGCTCAATAAAAAGCGTGGAGTGAATGTATGCCTCCACCAGGGAATATAGTCCCAAAAGAAGACCTGAGTTTGTGGAAAAATTTAAAGGACCGTGACTTCATAAGGCTGTGTAACTATTAGCAGGAGAAACATGGATTTTTAAGGTGGGTGTATCACTTGAATATTTGATTTTAAAATGTTAAGAGATTTAGCAAAATATCAGGAAAGCTGAAATACAGTTGTATCCTTTGGGAAATGATTGTCAGTAACATAACGTATGAAAATTGAATATATTAGGCTCAAACATGCAAAATGGGCGGTATGGTCCTTTAGAGTTGATTAAAGGGGGAAATTTTAGTTTAATAATTATTTTTCGCTTTCTAGCATACATAAACTTATAGATTCCACAGTTTTATAAATGATGTCTCAAGAAGAACAATTTTCTACATTTAGCTCAAAAATTTACTTTGTGTTAAGGCTGCAGGTTATTATTTCATTATTATTTTAAATAGAATGACAAACTGTATTTTTACAGTGTGTGTGTGTGTGTGTGTGTGTGTGTGTGTGTGTGTGTGTGACTACTGTGTGAAGCTCATGTAACTGTGGAGTTATGACTATGAAAAACCAAACGCGTGCGTGAACGTGTGCGCACGGACCGGTGTCACTTTCCACTCAGCCCAGTAGGTGGGACTTGAAGCTCGGCGGATGGAGTCTCTCTCTCTCTCTCTCTCTCTCTCTCTCTCTCTCTCTCTACCGTTCCGTTCCTGTCGCCTCGCAGCAGCAACAGTGCCAGAGAGAGAGTGAAGAGAGAAAGAGAGATGACATAAAGCGATGCAGAGAGAGTAAGAGAGAGAGAGAGAGAGAGAGAGAGGCACATGCGATCACTCAGAAGCCTCCGTGTCATACAGCAGGAATATTATATTTCTGGAATATTTCATCTTTCTTTTCTTTGATAAGCGTCGTTTATGGATTCTGAAGGAGCAGCAGCGTGACTGGCATCACCAAGATCTCCCACACGCACATACACGCACACACATATACACGTTCACACACACATGCATACACGAGGGGAGATATTTTTACGTTTGGAACAAAAATAAAGTAAAATCACTGGTCACGCACACGCGCATACATGCACGCACACCCACGAGCGGGCGCGCGGGTCGGCCGCTGACTCACCGGATTTTCCTCCGTTGTTGGCGGGCGAAGTTGCAGAAGGCAGCGGGACTTGCGGCGTGATGGAGGGATGCGGCGGGATGCGGAGCTGCTGGAGGCTGCTGGCGCTGCTCAGCATCTTCTGGCAGCTGTACCGGAGCTCCGTGCTGGACTGTCCGCCCACCTGCAGCTGCTCCCCCAGCGACATCTACTGCAATAAGTCCGACGACGGCAAATTCTTCCCGCTCCTCTCCTTCCAGGGCACCGGGATCACCGGGAACAGCAGCGGGAGCATCGAGGACCTTTTCCAGAACATCACATCCATGTAAGTGCTTTCTGACGCCGCGGATCAGAGCCTGGTCCACGCTGCGTGGAAATGTCATGAGCTGCCGGTTTATCTGCAGGAGGGAGATTTTTGTTTCGTTATTTAGGCTGGAAAAACCTGTAGACGCTCCCTTTGCGCTGGATTTGAGATCAGTTTTGGTGCTGAGAAAATCTCAAAGGAGTCAAATGATCCATTCTCTTGTTTGGAATTTGGCTCTGTGTTAATGCATATTTATTCATTTATAGTTACATAAAAAAATGAAACTCCATCTTTGTGTGGACCTGTAGAGGAGGGCCTCTGTTAACTAGAAAGTATTAAAAATGAATTAACCCTTATTCCTTATTCTGTAGACAAATAAGTGACGTCTAACCATACACTCAGCTGGAAGTGTGATTATGTTCTATATCTATATTGATAAGAAAAAGTCTTGATTATGAAGTTTATGATGACAATATTTCATTGATGATAATTGACTGCAGTCTCTTCATTTGATGCAACACAACAAACTGTCAGTTTATGAGGAACTCCTCGAAAAAGCCTTGAACACCAGCTTTAATATAAAGTGCAGATGTAAGTTATGAAGCTAAACTCCTCCATCAGCTTCAGAATGAAGCCATCGGAGATTTTCTTTGCTCTTTTCGGGACGAAACACAAATTCTTCTAACCACAAAAATGACTTATTCCATACAAAATCAACATCTGCATGGAAAGTCGAAGAAAGTTTTAAAGGTTCAGAAGGGAATCTGTTCCATTGCCTTTAAAGGACTGTACCAGCCATTTTGTATGTTTGAGTCTAATATATTCAATTTTCATACATGTAACGTTACTGACAGTCATTTCCCAAAGCATACTACTGGAACGGTGAATTAAAAATGTTTTTCCTACCTTCCAGACCTCCATTGGTTTCAGTTCATTCTGCTATTAAAATCAACTTGTTGATACTGTAAACGTTCTTGGGATAGGTAATCCATCATCACCAACAAGACGTGTATTCAGGTTTTTTTAGAAGTTATGTAATTTTAGTGTTTAAGCTCAATAAAAAGCGTGGAGTGAATGTATGCCTCCACCGGGGAATATAGTCCCAAAAGAAGACCTGCGTTTATGGAAAAATTTAAAGGACCGTGACTTCATAAGGCTGTGTAACTATTAGCAGGAGAAACATGGATTTTTAAGGTGGGTGTATCACTTGAATATTTGATTTTGAAAGATTAAGAGATTTAGCAAAATATCAGGAAAGCTGAAATACGGTTTTATCCTTTGGGAAATGATTGTCAGTAATGTAACATGTATGAAAATTATAGGCTCAAACATGCAAAATGGACAGTATTTAATAAACCTTCAGACCGGAGATCTTTAAAAATGGTGGTTAAAAGCAAAATAAACTGATGATGATGATTTTGATGAGAATGCACAGAGTGTTAATAAATCACAGCCATTTCTAGATTTTAGTAATTTAAAAGTTAACCTGAGCTAAAAGTGGCTTTGAGACTGAAACTTCCTGTTCTGCCTCATCTGAATGAATCCCAAATTAGACACGAATTAAAGTCTTAGAGATTTTGCTCGCTGATCTTCTGCTGTAAATGCTTCAGAAAAACATTTCGTGAAACTCAGGTATTCCATGTCTCTGGATGCAGCATTGTGTAAATAAGTATTTTGTGAGGGTTTGACAGTCTGTTCCCACAGGAAATAAGCTCTGAGATCTCTGATTAGCTTTTTCATTTTGTGATAAAACCACAACTCAGCTGCTCAGAAGCACAAGTATAAGTCTGAATATGACTTTGCCGTGGATGAGCCGTCAGACGTGCATGCTGGAAAAGCTGCAGGTCTGATATCTGCTTCCAAACTGCATCCAGCAGAGTGGAATCGTTTTACTTTATACCGCTTTTCTGTCTGATTCTCTGAAAAATCAGCCTCTGGATGAAAAATCATTTGCACAGAGATCACAGGTTTGATGAGATTTGTGGTTAGACTAAAGAAGATCTGAAGATGACATCCATCTCACCTGTTTGTGAATGAATGTGTGTGTGCGTGCGTGTGTGTGTGTGTGTGTGTTTATTCTTGCATCCTCGTGACACCTGAGATTGAAATTTTTAAAATGGTGTCACTGAAGATTGGAACAGGAAGACACAAAACATGAGTCGTTAACAGGGCTGTAAATTCATCTGATGGAAAATAGAAATTCTCTTCAGCTGATGGGAAATAACAGCATCATGTTAATGTGTGTGTGTGTGTGTGTTGTCTGACGTTGGCGTGTTGTTGCGTGTTGCTGCGTCTGAGGTTCACCGAGCTTCAGCATGAAGCAGAAAACCACGTTTCCAAAGCGGCAACGCGACATGAAAAAGTTTTTACATGAAATCCTGATGTGACCGTGTATGATTCTGTGTGTGTGTGTGTGTGTGTGTGTGTGTGTGTGTGTGTGTGTGTCAGTGTGTGTACATGTCAGTGTGTGCGTATGTCAGTGAGTGTGTGCATGTCAGTGTGTGCATGTGTCAGTGTATGTGTGTCAGTGTGTGTCTGTTAGTCTCTGTGTGTCTCAGTATGTGCATGTGTCAATGTGTGGGTACATGTGTCAGTGTGTGTTATTGTGTGTGCATGTCAAAATGTGTGTGCATGTGTCTGTGTACATATGTCAGTGTGTGCATGTGTCAATATGTGTGTGCATGTGTCTGTGTGTGTGTCAGTGTGTACATGTGTCAGTGTGTGCATGTGTCAGTGTGAACATGTGTCAGTGTGCGCATGTGTCAGTGCATACGTCAGTGTGCATGTGTCAGTATGTGTGTGCATGTGTCTGTGTGTGTGTGTCAGTGTGTACATGTGTTAGTGTGTGTGTCAGTGTGTACATGTGTCAGTATGTGCATGTGTCAGCGTGGGCGTCTATTGAGTTTATGAGATTGCTATGTGCAGTGTGTGTGTGTGTGTGTGTGTGTGTGTGTGTGTGTTTTACTCGTCACTCCAAGACTATAGTGTGTTATATCCTGTTTGTGGAAGTGTGTTGGTTTGAGTTAGGGTCTGGTCCGTAGTGTGCCATTTAGCCTGCAAAACTCTCTCTCTCTCTCTCTCTCTCTCTCTCTCTCTCTCCACTCATCAGCTTTTCATTTTGGGATGCACTCTGCGTTTCAGCAGCGATGGTGTAAGTGTGGCGGTTTGGATCTGAGCTCTGATTGGCTCCTTTGCTGCGTCACATTCAGAGCTTCACTCTCTTTTTTTTTTTCTGCCTCCGTCAGTTTGACCTTGTTGCTTCTCGTGACAAATCTTAGTCCTGCACACGGTGACTCAGACGGTCAGCCAGGCTGTGTGGTGTTCCACTGGTTGAAAGGCTAAAAGCTAACGTGCTAACTCACACAAAGCCAATGCTGCTGTTATACATGTGATATACTGTAGAATACATGCACATTTGGAAGCTTTAATAGAAAATTTAGCGGTTTATCTTTGCTCCCTCGTTCGGTAGGATTGTCATGTTTGCTATTGAGAACCATTCTGACCTGATTCTACACAGACCGCACCATGTTTTGCATGATTTTCTAGGGCTGTGCCATATCATATCAATCATGATAATACTGGTCTAATTTTTTTAAATGATAAAAATCTGTCATATGATGATATTGACGATATTGCGGCCATGACGACGTGTCGACAAATTTTCATAACAAGTGCAAGAAGAAGAAACTAAAGCATGAAAGTAGCAGCTCAGCATCTGATGAATGATTTCCTCTGTGGTTTGAAATGCTTCAGCTACACGCTAACAGGCTAACAGCTAAAGGTGCAACAAATTAGTTTCTGCACCTGAAGCAGAAACAGCTGGTGAATACTGGCTTCATGATGAAACATTTTATAGCTTTCACTAGCAGCACTTTATAACAAATATATCGTAATAAATGTGAGTCTGCAGTTAAGTGGATAAGAAATTATATTCACACTAAATAACTGACAGATGTAGTCCAACGTTCGAAACCCGTGAGTCACCATGACAGCAGGTTATGAGAAATCATGCTTCATATTCGGGAAATACAGCTCTGACTGCAAGCTCAACAAATAAACTTTGCTGAACAGCTGCGTCGGACGGCTTGACAGCATTCTGCAGTTAGCGGCGTGACAAGCACAGTTGAAACAGATTGGAAGAGAGGCGGAGCTACAGACGCTGACTACCTGCAGGAGGTAGCAGACCACACATTTACAGCCTTTATATCACCCATTTAGATTGGACAAAGTTTTAATTGTGGGCGATTTTAATATGCATGTGGGCAATATTTCTGCTGCTTCTGAATTCTTACATATTAGTGTCTTTTAACTTTGTGCAACATGTCGCGGGTTCCACTCACAGTAAAGATCATACATTAGACCTGGTATTCTCACACGGTTTAGTTAATGATCATGTTCCTATAGAGGAATGATTTGTAAGTGATCACTCTTGTTCTTTCCTTTCATGTGAATATCGTGCTGCGTAAACAGACATGCCATCGACGCATTATTAACCAGAGCATTGTAGAAAATGTCTCTGTTTTATCGGATTCCACACCAGTGCCAGACTGTAAGGATGTGGAAACACATGTCCAGTCTTTTAATGAGCAGAGATGTTTTACTTGAAAAAGTAGCTCCCATGACACTTAGGCTGAATCTGTGTGGAAATCATCCCCATGGATAAATGAGTCTATACGCAGCTTTCAGCGTAAATGCAGGAAGACTGAGCACTTGTGGAAAGCCCAAAGCTTGAGATTCACGGCTTCATTTAAAGGAGCAAATAACTGTTTTTAGTGATATGGCAAAGGATGCTAAGGCTGCATAATTTTCAAATCTTATATCCTCCAGCAAGAGAAATCCTAAAGTCCTCTTCGATAATATAACTTCCATTGAATCTCCTCCTCCTCCAGATGTACCTTTTTTTTCAGTGACTGTAATAACTTTAATTATTTTATGGATAAGGTAAGCAATATTCAAGCAAACATTTTACCCTCATCCAGCCAGCATATAACACTGTGAACTAGGGCTGGGCGATATGGCCTAAAAATAAAATCTCGATTTTTTTCACACTGAAGGCCGATTTTCGATTTAAATCGATTTTTCTTTTTTTTTTTTTTTTTTTTNGTTTATCTAAACTATTTTTAAAAAAAAACCCTAATGAGTATTTTCTTTATTAAAATAATAAACTGTCAGGCTTTCTAACCAAACCCTTTTAAACTGAAAGGTTGTAGCAGCGATGTCCAGCTTCCTGTCTGCTGCCTCTTGATGCTCTGACATGTTACAGTATTACATGTAACATGTATGTTACAGTATTCCACCTACAGACCCATTTGCTGCATGCCGTGAAGCTGCAGCAAACAGGTCTGTAACGTTTATAGGAGCTCCGCGCCGTGAAGCGCAAAACCGAACAACTTCCAAACGATGAAGAGACGTTACCTTTTTAGAAACGAGCTCATCTTCAGTCAAAGTGTTTGTTAGCATCTTGCTGCACGTCTGACCTGCTGAAAGCTTTGTGGGCGTGGCATCAGAGAACGTGACGGACCGTTGATTGGTAAAGTTGGAGACTGTGTCCGTGTCCACTGCAGGTGGAGCCGTGGACCCTCACGGACACGAGAAAGTATAAACAAGGCTTGTAGGTTTAACGTGCAGGAAACGGGAACGGGTTTGATTGATGGAGAGCGACCTGCTGCCACGTTTTCCCCGTTAAAAACAGTTAGATAGTATTTTTTTTTTAAAAACTCGATTTTCTGATTCAGCCATTTTACACATCATGCCAAAACGTAAACTCGAATTAATCGATTAAATCGATTTATCACCCTGCCCTACTGTGAACTTAGATTCTTTCTCTCCTGCTTCACTCATAGAAATCACTGATCTATTAGGCAATATTAAACCTTCAAGTCCTGTAGACGTTCTTCCTACCTCACTGTTTTAAAAACTTTTAAGTCAATAGGTTTTTATGTAACAGCTCTGATAAGTCTGTCCCTTTTAACTGGCTCTGTTTCTAGCCATTTTAAGATGCTATTGTCGAACCACTGCACTGTTGAAGAAACCTAATCTCTGCCTCAACGTATAGGCCTTTATCTAAGCTTCCTTTCTTGTCAGAGGTTTTGGAGAAGGTTGTTGCCATGCAGCTTACAGCTTTCTTGGAGAGATATGACATCTTCGATAAATTTCAGTCAGGTTTTCTGCATTCAACTGAAACTGCTCTTCTTACAGTTACTAATGACATCATGATGGCGGCAGATGCTGGGATCTTTCTGTATTGGTTTTATTAGACCTTTGATACAGTCGATCTCAGAATTTTGATAAACAGGTTACAGCAGTTAGTGGGAGTTTCTGGGTCGGCTCTAGACTGGCTTTCATCTTATCTTGCAGACTTTTTCTGTCTCTTTTAATCAGTTTATGTCAGACAAAGCTGCCTGTCATGCGGTGTTCCACAGGGTTCAGTTTTGGGACCTGTTCTGTTCACAGCATATGTAATATGCTTCCTCTTGGATAATTAATCATTTCAATAATATTTCTTACCTTTTTTATGCTAATGACATCAATTTATTGTGCTCTTTCAGTCTAAATGAGCTTTTAAACTTGTTGAGCTAAATGAATGTTTGACTGCCATCAAGCATTGATTAGCTGATAATTTTCTGCAGTTAAATGTAGATAAATCAGAGACTTTGATTGTTGCTCCTGACAGCTCAATCCTGAAGATTAAAGACTGTATGGGATCCTGAGGCTCCTCTGTTAAGTCTAGCCTGCGTAACCTCGGTGTCATGCTGGACAAATCTATGTCCTTAGATTGTCTTGTCAGGCAGCTGACCTGCTCTTCTTTCTTTCACCTGAGGAACGTCGCCAAGCTAAGATCAGTCGTGTCTCAGGTTGAAATGGAAACGATTATTCATGCTTTTCTTTCATCTAGTTTACATTATTGTAATTCTCTTTTTACCTGTCTTAATAAAACATCTTTACATCATCTTTAAACTCTACAAAAATGCCGCTGCACAGCTTTTAATTAAATCTACTAGGAGATCTCATATTACTCCTATTTTATCGTCACTTCTCTGGCTTCCAGTTCATTTTAGAGTTCATTTTAAGATTCTTATTTTAACCTTTAGATCCGTGTGTGGTCAGGCAGACGTCTTGCAGTCCTGTACCTCCAGGAGGTCCCTTAGGTCTCAGGTCAGAGGTCACTGGAGGTGCTCCGTACCTGTTTGAGGACTCGTGGAGATCGTGCTTTTCAGGTTGTTGCTACAAAACTGTGAATGAGCTCCATCCTCCCTGTGTTCCTCTGGTTCTGAAGTCGCTTTTAAAAGGCAGCTAAAGACTCTCATGTTTAGACAGGCTTTTAGATCGTATCTTAAATCTATTGATGTTCTGCTCTTTGAATTTTCATTTGTTTTGTTTTATGTTACTCGTACTTTATCTGTAAAGCACTTTGTGAGTTTATCTATGAAGGGTGCTATATAAATAAATTTTACTTACTTGGGTCAGCATAACTGCTGTAATAGTGACAGTAACATTGAATAACAGTATGAAGTTGACTTTGCTATGAAATAAAAGGCAAACCAGCAGAGTCTGAGTTTTCTGTAGCAGCGGCTGAATGTAGTGATGGGGCTTAGCCCCATGGGTGGTAATAACTTCAACCCGGCAATAAAAAAGGCTTCCTGTGCTTCCTGACCATAGTCTGGAGGCTAAAACTGGAAAGGTAACAATATAAAATCAATGCTAATAGTTCCATTTCAATGAAATTTAGCATGGTGGCTCATTTTTTAATACATTGGAGGTTTTGTGTTGAAAGTGTAAATTCCACTCACTGTGGGACTTTGCAGATATCAGCCAGTCTTCATGCACTCTGTCGCATAAAGTGAGTGCACAGACATTTTTACCACGTTATGAAGTGTTTTGGATGGTAAAAATCACCGCTTATTTTCTTCCTAGACTCTGAGCAGAATCAGACTCCTTTTTCTCTTTGTCCTTCTTGCTGATAGAGTTTGAAGTTTTTCAGCTGGCAGCACTGAACGCATCACGGTGAATCAGGATCACACACTTTTCACACAACAGTGACTGGAAATAAAAAGGCGAAGACTGAAAACAGGAGCTGTAAATACACAATAGCTGCAAATAGCAGAGGACCAGAATGTCATTATGTCTTTTCAACAGGAAAAAAGAGAGGATAGCATGAAAAACAGAAAGAAAGTGAAGAATGTGATAGTCTGATTGTTTGGTGAGAACAAATTCACACTTGTTTTTAGGTCTTGAAAAGGAAAGTGGAAGATGGGGAGGGGAGAGAGAGAGAGAGAGAGAGAGAGAGAGAGAGAATGTGTGTGCGTGCGTGCATGTGTGTGTGTGTGTGTGTGTGTTAATGAGTGGAATGGGATGTACATCCAAGACGATGACAAAGAAATGAAAGATGCGGGATATAAAAATGAGAGAGACATCTGTCTCTGGTTCTGACATCAGAACCAGAGACAGATGTCTCTCTCTCTCTCTTTCTCTCTCTCTCTCTCTCTCTCTCTCTCTCTCTCTCTCTCTCTCNTCTCTCTCTCTCTCTCTCTCATGTTAGCCTTAAAATAAGTATTATCACAAGGTTTTTTTTTTTAAGATCAGCTCTGAAAGCTACGTTCACATTACAGGCCTTAATGCTCAATTCCGATTTTTTAATCAGATTCGATCTTTTTGTGTTGATGGTTCACATTCATGTTTGTAAATTTCCTGCATCAGACACCATGTGAACACGCTGAGGTCCTAAACTGCCACACATGTGCAGATTTAACTAAAATGTGAGCCGCGTGGTACAATAACAACAAAAACTGTGACAGTAAGGGATGGAAGTTTGTGACGTATTTTTGTGCACGTCGTTTCATATATAACACTAGGTCTTCAACCTGCTGAAAATAACATTCAAACCAATTTTACAGGTGGAGTTGAGAAGTGTAGTTTTACTGGTGGTGACTGTGGAACCTCTGTGCTGCTGCATCAGTATCAGTGTGTGGGTACGAGGGCGGAACTCTATGGGGGACTGCCATATTCACAAGTTCATGGAGGAATAGTTCACTAAAAGCTTTCTGATGTTTCCATATATATCCAACAAATGTAAAACTTCTTCATCTCTCCACTGACCCCTGTCACTGTTGTTGCTCTCCTCCATATTTATTTTTACTGGGCTGCTATGAGGCGCCGACACTGAATGAGGACGACATGCGATGTGCGCAGAAAAGTGAGACGTTAAAAAAAACATGAATTCTGATCTGAGCGGTCAGACACGGGTCGCATCGCAACCCGTGTCTGACGATCGGATATGGATCACGATCGGATATGGATCAGATCTAGGACCACATATGCAAGTGGCCCAGATCTGATATGAAAAAATCAGNGGATATGGATCAGATCTAGGACCACATATGCAAGTGGCCCAGATCTGATATGAAAAAATCAGATCTGAGTTACATGGAAGCAAAAAGATCAGATCTGGGCCACTTCAGTGTGTGATGTGAACATAGCTAAGAAGTCATCAGATCTGATCTTTGGCAGGTTATGATGCTAAATAGCCTCTGTGACTTTAAACTTAAATTTGCTGTGAAGTCCAAATCCATCCCAAGCCAATAATGCTCCTGAAGTTAGCGTAGCGGCTAAGCTACTGTAATCAGCTAAGCTAACACTGTTCACATATTACAAAAAGTCAATGCTGAGAAAATGTCGTATAAGCTAATTTAACTCCACCTGTAGCTTTTTCTGTCACAGGAAGTACCGCTAGCTGTTTAGTATTTCAAATCAGCTGGTTGGCTCTCCTCCTCATGTGACTTTCTTGGTATTCACCAGGTGTTCCTGCTTCAGGTGGAGAAACCAGTTTCTTGTGTTTCCACCTTTAGCTGTTAGCAGTTAGCCTTGTAGCTAAACCATTAAAACAGAGGAAGCTCCCTTTTAGCAAACAGGCTGCTTAAACCTGCTACATTATTAGACATTATTAAGTTTCTTCATGTTAGGCCTGTTGAAAAAATTCATTCACGTCATCACATCACAATATCATCAGTAGCATGATTGACAAATTTTTATCATATAAAAAAAGTCTATCTGTAGTATCATGAATGATATATAGAGTGCATGTCATCAGCACAGGGTTATTTCAAGATGTAATGTAAAGTGTCAAAATATTTTTTATGTCTCATTTGTCTCATTTTGTTATGAGAAATGTAAGACATGTAAAGCAAAAGGCTGCCTCACACTGATGGGACAGAATCCTGCTACGCTAAAAAAAAAAAAAAACTTCATTATGTTCATAATGCATGTATTTCCAAAATTATTATCTGAGNCCCCACCCCACCCCCATCGCCCCATTTGCCCCAAGGCATTAAGCAGAATGAATGAGTGACTGTGCTTATGATTTGTTAAAATATCCAGTAACATTAGCAGCCATTATGCACATTAATGTGTCAGTCCACATCATGCCATTGATGTGCAAGAGTGCATATGTGTGTGTGTGTGTGTGTGTGTGTGTGTGTGTGTGTGTGTGTGAAGTTTATTTGTATAGCCCAGTATCACATCACCATCTTAGAGGGCTTTACAGACCCACACATTAGTAGTTCTCGACCAACCCAAGCTCTCTAAGAAATCCAGAAATCTCTGTCACCAACGTCTCTAGAACCTGGCACTGTATGAAGTTGAAATTCAGCAGGTTTATTGATCAGGACCCAAGGACATGCAGCGTCACGTGTGAAGTTGTTTGGATGAGCGGTTCTCCAATTGAGTTGTGCTGGTAAAAAGTAGTCCGCGCAGCAGGATACACTCCAGGCGCAGCAGCATACGCTCCAGTCCAGTAACATGGTCTCAACCTGACCCCATACAACAAACAAAGCTAGCTCAGAGGACATGCAGAACAAAATTATGGCAGGCTGCAGCACACACCATGAAGTCTGGCCCATTCTGAACAGACATGTTTTGAACGGGTGCTGCACTAGTAAGGAAAATGGAAGAAACCTCAGGAGAGGCAATTCAAAGAGAGATTCCCTCTCCTCAAACGAGCAGGTGATGCAATAGGAGCTGCAGAAACAGGTAAATTACAAAGATCAAAAACAAGGAAATACTGTATTACAGAATAATATGAACAGCAAATATTCAATGATCCAGTGTCAGTGTGTGTGTGTGTGTGTGTGTGTGAGTGTGACACGTGTGTTGTGAGTGAAGGGGATATCTGGGTTGAGAAGGAGTTAAAGTGATTATCTAACACTGATTGTAGACAATAACTAGACATTTTGTAAACCATGACTATTGTTGTTGTGTTTGATCATGTCAATAATCAGATATTTCAGATTGATTCTTAGAGCTGGAGTTGGTGCTGCTGGGTTATGGTCATGATATTTGTGTTCTGGACGTCAGAAGGTGGGTGCAGTGTGGTTGCTAGGGCATTCAAAGCTTGTCTCTGATTGTCTGGAGTTGGTTGGTGGTTGTTAAAGTGTTTTGGGTGGTTTCTTTGGGGTGTGTTCCAAAGCTCTTCATCCTTTCCATATTTCCCTCACTTGCGTCTTTACCTCGTTTCTATTGGTCTTGAGCTTGCTGATGTTTTGTGTCTCTGGAGGGAAATGTATGTCACATTTGGCTCTCATTTCCATTTCTATTGATTTTTGTTGCTGTATGTTCTGTATCTATACTGACTAAAAATGACCAGAGGCACTCTGCTTTTTGCCCAAATGACAGCAGGGTTAGAGTATCGAGAATGGATGGATGGAGCTATTAGACCTCCTACAGATGAATGCATGGAGAGTATGGGATTGTTAGTGTTTAACACATTTTTACGCAAATAATGCCATTGTTTGCCAATGAAATGTCTGCCTCACGTTTAGTTTTTTGAGAATAAAATTGCTCATCTTGTTGTTAAAAATCATGCAAAAAATTCTCAAATAAATATATGTAATTTCACTCGTACCAGGTGAAAATCCAAAAACATATTTGTGAAAATGTAATATATTTTCTTGTTAAGGTACAAAAATATTTCGCAAACATTTAGTTGTGATTGGAAAGACATTTGTGAATCTTATCAGAATCAGAATCAGCTTTACTGTCAAACCATCCATATACAAGAACACAGATGGGATGAAATGCTGTTTCTCCAGGACCTCCTGGTGCTGCATTTACCATAGACAAGAAGTGCTACATTTAGCATAGCGCACGTAGACAAGAAGCGCTACATTTAACATAGCGCATGTAGACAAGAAGCGCTACATTTGACATAGTGCACAAAGACAAGAAGTGCTACATTTAGCATACCGCATGTAGACAAGAAGTGCTACATTTAACATAGCGCACATAGACAAGAAGCGCTACATTTAACATAGCACACGTAGACAAGAAGTGCTACATTTAGCATAGTGCATGTAGACAAGAAGTGCTACATTTAGCATAGCGCACGTAGACAAGAAGTGCTACATTTGACAGTGCACAAAGACATGAAGTGCTACATTTAGCATAGTGCACAAAGACATGAAGTGCTACATTTAGCATAGCGCACAAAGACATGAAGTGCTACACTTAACATAGCGCAAGAAGCGCAGACAAGAAGCACTACATTTAACATAGCGCACAAAGACAAGTGCTACATTTAACATAATGCATGTAGACAAGAAGCGCTACATTTAACATAGTGCATGTAGACAGGAAGTGCTACATTTAACATAGCGTATGTAGATATGAAGTGCAATATAAGACAAAGAGCAGAGACACAGAATAGTGCAAAAGAACATGTTAACTGGACTGAAGTAAGAGTAAAAGTCTGTGCAAAGAGTTCGCATTCCATAAAGTTTTATAAAGTTCCATAAAATGGGATCATGCAATCTTCTTCATGGTCTTCAGGTCGTGTGTCATCTTATTTGTGTAATATCTGTATAACTTATTTTATGTTTACTGAAACAAACATTTAATAGTTGAGCTTCACATTTTTCCATAATCAAAGAACATTAATGATGTTTAGCAAAGAATCATCACGAACACTCCATATTTCAAATCGTATTTTACACCAAAAGAAATCTTTCTCAGACGGGTTCTGTTCTCTATCAAGGTGCCATTAGTGAACTAGCCTGCATTTCCACCAATTTATAGTGGAATCATTCCATCATTAATGAAAAAAAGCAAGATAGCAGATCACATTGTTTATCTGCAGACTTTAATTATGTTAATAAACGTGTTTACTTCAATCCAACTCCAGCCAACTACACACACTCCATCTTCTTCATTGGTTTTCACTTTTGCAGAGGAAGAATAATAAAAGTCCAGTTATGTTGTCATGGTTACCACTTCAGGTCCTGCTGTTTCCTCGTTCTAAATGAGAACCAACTTTTTTTCAATTTCAGTCAATTCAGTCAATTTATTTTTGCTCCAAAAGCTTCCAAATTAGGTTCACAAACCAGAACGAAACCATTCCGCTGGTGGAAATGCCAAAAAGGTGACATAGTGAAGAGTGTCTCTGATCTGCATGTGTTCCACAAAACATGGCCACGTTTGTTCCCGTGGCAGCAGGCTGCTGTCAGCACCTGTTGACTGAGGACAACACACTAAAAACAGGCTGTGACCTAGTTTCCATCTCATGAGTCTAACGGAGCTGTTTATGAAATGCTTTATGACAGAAAGTCAATGGCTGGGAATCAGTGCTGTCCTAATGTCAATACTAAAATACTGTAAATCACACTTGGTTATGTTGCTATCATTAAAATAAAAAATAAAAAAGTCAATACTTTCTTCAGTAATGCACTAATGTGGTCAGAATGTCAATAATTTCCACAGTTATGGATTAGAAAGAGGGTAAGAGATGTTTGATGTGTATGTAGGTAAGCGAGACAGAGAGATGTCTAAAGTGAAACAGGAAGAGATTTGAGCTCACACTGATGCTGGTGTTACAGTGTGTTTAAAACTGTTACAGCTTTTATTACTTTATTGGTGTGTTTAAAGTATCTCATTTAGAAAAGGATGTTTTGTTTCTCAAACTGTCATTCCTCTGTTCCTCTGTCCTCACGTCTTTTCCTTACCTAATGATTTGAAGACCTGCATGTGATGATTCAGTGATCAAATAATGATAGCTAATCAGTCATTGGTCGGATATTAGCAGAGGTGAGTAGAGTAGCCAGAAACTGTACTCAAGTCAAAGTATTGTTACTTTATGATAACAGACTACTCTTACTCAAGTAAGAGTAGTCACCAAAATAATGAGTTAGTGAGAGTAAAAAGTATTTATTAAAAAGATTACTTGAGTAGTGAGTAACTTTGATCAAGCTTATTCTTTAGAATAATCAACAAGCTATAAAGGCTCATCTGAGGAAAAAAATGCAAAGTAGCCATATGTAGCTTCTAATACAATCCAAATCATATCATATAAAGAAACAGTAGACAGTAATAAATCAGATATTTACCACATAACAAATCATGACAATTCTGGCCTGGCCCCAAGACAGTTAGCTAGGTTAGCTTCATGAATTTACTCAGAGTAGAACAGGAAAACCTGAGTTAGCATTAGCAGCAGCAGCTAGTTAAGACAGTTAGCTAGCTTAGCTTCATGAATTTACTCAGAACAGGAAAACTTGAGTTAGCATTAGTAGCAGCAGCTAGTTAAGACAGTTAGCTAGCTTAGCTTCATGAATTTAATCAGAACAGAACAGGAAAACTTGAGTTAGCATTAGCAGTAGTAGTTAGCTAAGTAGCTAACGTTGCAGCTTACCATCACATTTCCTTAAGTTCCATGTTGATTCTTAGAAGCTGAAATGTCACATTTTTAGCAGACAAAGACATAACGCATTATATAACTGTTGGTTTTGATAGACTGTGTGTGTGTGTGTGNGGGGATAATTTGGCCAACTGAAAATGCCAACGATGACTGGGACGAATAATTCCAGAATTGTCACTGTTTCTCCGCGCCAGCCTTTCTCTTTTTAGAATCCATTTTTTTATCTAAGCGCCAAGAAAATTATGAAAGTAAAAACATAAGTTTGCTTAGATTAACTTCATTTTAATTAATATTATATTGTGCAGTGCAAAGACCCACCTCTCAACTCTCAATTAGCCCATCTCCATGTCAAAGCCATCTTTGTCATGGAGATGATGGGATGCTGAATGTGATTGGACCAAACCAAAGCAGAGTAGACATTCTCACAGACAGTGGAGCAGTCAGACATTCAGTTTCACTTTCTCCACTGCTTGCCATGGAGAGAGCGGAGAATTTTGACTCTGTGTCACAGCCATGTCTCACAGATAATACAAATAAAACAAACACAAAGAGTACGACCAGATGTAACAGAGTAAAAGTATATTTTTTTCTTCATAAATATACTCAAGTATGAGTTTAAAGTATCCTGCAGTAAAACTACTCATTAAAGTGTGCAGTTTTGTGAAAAAAGTTACTTAAATAAATATAATGGAGTAAATGGAATGCATTACTACACATCTCTGGATATTAGTGGATATTAGTATGTGTGGATGTTCTTGTAACAAATAATTTTAAATTCATAGTCACTTAAAACCAATCCTGAGCATTATGTTCTTGTACTGCTGCCTCTCAATTTAGTAGCATCAACAGACGTTTGCCTTGAAACTACAACTAACACACACCAACAGATCCCAACGCAGAAATAAAAAGCATGATTGATGAACCATCTCTCCAGCAACCAGGTGCGTTCCAAAGCTTTTATTTGATCGTTCCTCACTCCTCCATCCTTGCATTTCCTAGAAATCAATCTTATACATCATCTTTAAAGATTTCAAAGCTCTTATTTCTGTTCTGAGGGTGAAGGAAGCTTCCTCACTGTAAACACTAACATTCAAATTAATTAAAAATAATAAGTGAACCTAACTCAGTTTTGATCAACTTGTTATTAACACTCATTTAAAATAAGTTACTTGTAATCAGGTGTTGAATAAGTTGGGCAACTTAATGTACTTGAGTTGGAATAACTTAGAAAAAATAAGTTGTTGGAAATGATGCTTTGTTGCTAGTTTTTTTTTTTTTTTTTTTTTTCAACATTCAGACATGCACAGATCAGTGCTCATCTGCTTGGCGCTTTTTCCGTTACTTTCTGGAACATGCCTGAGCAAACACAAGGACAGCTGGACTTCGCTTCATCGGCAGTGGTCGCTATTGTCGGCATTACCGTGATTCTGATTTGGTGAGTAAATATGTTGTATCTACTATAAGGTAATCTAATATCTAACCCTGGGGCGAAACTGTCTGGGGCGGGGGTGTTCAATGTAGTTTGTGTTGGTCGACAACATAAGCTAACGTTAGCTTCCTAGCTAGCTAGCTAGGTTTCATAGTGACTTTTCAAAGATGACACGGTGGAGAAGGTGAAAGTGATAACTCCCGATGTGTTGTGTTGCGTAGCCAACGACTGGATATATATCTGTATTCAGGAGCGGATTCGGGAAAGACAGATATCATTTGTGCTGAGGGTAGCAGGTAGTAGGTTTTTTTTTTTTTTTTTAAAACACTGACTACATCCCTCTCTAATGGAGATATGTGTAATTTTACCGAATTTAGCGGCACTTTCCTCCCGGGCTTTTCTCTTTTTAACGTTTTCTCCCTCAGCTCTACCTCTTCTCTTTCACTATCTTTTTCCCGCCACACTTCTGGGCTACAGCGCTCCTTGCACTGTCTGAACGTTGTGGTGAGGTCTATGCCGTTCATACCTAACACAATCCAAAAGGTATGTTCATCTAATGTCCCACATATTAAACAATTAATCTCTTAACATTTGTATTAACTTTATGAACTGGAATAAAAGCTATATATTTACATTACCACAACTGGATTACAAAAAAGAAGAGTCATTTATTAAGAAAATAAGAATAAATACATTGATTCCTATTTTGTGACTGTTTAAAAAGTTAATTTAGTGCACATTTTAGTGAAGTCATCTTCTCGCTGAAATGAGTAGTTGTCTAATTTGCTTTCACATATTTCAAAACACAAATGTTTAAAGACAGTCTGAACCAGGTAATCTCACCTTTGCAATTAGGAAAGTATACCCAATGTTTTGAATATTTTTGTTTGTTTCATGGTGCTTGATGCTAAAATTATCTTTCTTTTCAGATTTACCAAGCAGATCAACAACTTCAAATGCAGTGGACCTGTAAGTACGGCACATTTTGTGTTACTTTAGCTCTCAGATACCAGAAAATGGTGGCCTTCCATTTAGCTACCAACCCCTTTTTTCAAGCAATCTGTTGAAATTAATAAAGTAAAGCCTATGATGGTTGTTTCATTTCCTGAAAAAGTGCAGAACTGTCTCTATCCCAGGAATGCCCACAGTCCTTGTAGCATCTTCTGTCTGCATAGATGGCATTAAGTATAGTGCTGATGTGGTTATTTCAGTTGGATCTTGCTCAGGACTCCTAGATTTCAGACAAATAGCAAAGATTGTGGTGATCAATACTGACATAATGTTTGTCTGCAGACTTATGACCTCATGGTATGATGAGCATCTTCGAGCATATGAGTTTTGTAGCAGCCATTTGTCCACCTTCTCAGTCACCCAGTTGTCTGAACTGAATGATGTTTCCCCCCTGTCACTTAACAGAGTTCGAGGCAAACAGCTTGTTACACTTAAATTGTACATATTATGCTGAGTGGTGTATGCACTGAAAAGTTGTAATCTCACACAAATTTCTCCCTTTTTCTCAGAAGGTGGCTTCAAAATGGACCAAAGGTTGTTGCTGCGAGTTGTCATCGATGAAGATGATATTAGGAAGTTAACTTTAAATGAGAGACCGGATTCCATTGAAGAATTAAAAATGCAACTGAGTGATAAACTGTCACTGCAGTATGACTTTAAACTGCAATATGAAGATCAAGACTTCAATAATGCCCTCTGCAATTTGACCAAATTAACAGATTTGCCTGAAAGAGCTACACTGAAAATCATCCCTCTCGTGACTCTCCATTTAACAGCCGTTTCCTCACCCACCACAACATCAGACACTGACTGCAGCACGGCAGACACTGCGATCCTGTCGACTGCTGGATCATCACCTTTGCTGAGAAGACAACAGTGGCCGGAGTTCTTTGACATACCCAGTTTCTCAGTGGATGTTGAGTACAGACTTAGACAGGGAGATCTTGCCTTTATGAAAGATGGTACCCATATGACTCCATCACGAGATATGAAACATGACATACTCGAAAAGCTTGCTGAGACAATGTACAGTTTCAAGGCTTATCCTGAGGATGATGACTTCAGCAGTGTTGCAGAAACACTGATTAGCAAGCACCCTGGCCTTACTGAGCCTGGTCCTCAGCCCGGATGGTACGGCTGGAAGAACAGCCTTAAATTTAAGATGGCNGCCTTACTGAGCCTGGTCCTCAGCCCGGATGGTACGGCTGGAAGAACAGCCTTAAATTTAAGATGGCTAACTATCGCACAAAACTTTGAAAAGCCAGATGTGATGATGTAGCAATCAGTGGGGGAAAAAGAAGTAAAGGCAACCCAGAGGGAGAATCATCAAGCAAGAACATCAAACGGCCAAAAAGAGATGAAGCCAATTATCTTCCTAATTTACCAGAAGAACATGATGAAACAAGCCTCGAAAATGCCAGAAAGGTTGTCGCAGAGGAAATGAAGAAAAAACGACCAAATGGCATTCTCATCTCACAAATGATGGACCAAACATTCCCACTACGCAGACGAGAGATTGTAAAAGAGGAACCTGCTGTACAGAGCATGGTTGAGCGATGGCCAGCACTCTTCACCGAGAGACAGGTAAACTACTTTTATTGTGTCCTGAATAGTGCCTGAAAGGTTGAGCTTCCCAACCAATAGAATCATGCCAATCAAAACACAACATATTAAAGCTGTGAGGCCAGAAATCTCAGCACACTTGTAGGAATGTTAATACACATTCCTTTCAAGTTAAAAAAAATAAATAAAAAAAAAGCTTGTTCTTACACACAGGATTCATTGATACAAATCAGTACTTTGTGTTGGTTAGAAAGTAGTATATGTAGTAATGAGAATAGTTTGAAAATAGTATTAGCCTATATTTCAGCAAGCTAGAAGTGCACTTTGTCTTTCTATGTTGTAAGTTATTTTGCCAATTTACACGACTTATGAATTGAATTGATGTCTACTTAATGTGCTGATTCTCCTTCTCCCCGTCCCCCTCCCCTCTGTTTTTTTCAGGTATTTGCTGAGTTTAACAGAATTGCCAGTAAGAATCTTGAGGGAGACTTCTTTGAGGCTCTGGACCAGTACACGCCACGTTTCATCAAACTCTTCAAGTCAAAAAAAGGAACTGTTGGACAGAAACTGACTGAGTTAATGCAGCAAATCAACTTGGTGGTAAGATTTTTCATTTTGCAAATTAAAAAAAAAAAGAATGATACAGACCAACCTATTTGTCTCTTATCTGATATTTTCTCTCTTTATCATTAGACACCAGACATGACTGCACTTCGTTCTGTTGTCCTTAAAGGGATTCCCATTGTTGTTGGTGATGACTCCAGTGAGTTCTACAAGACTTGCTTTGTAAGTACTTGCACACAAAAAACTATTTGGTCTGAATTTATTGAAAAATCACATCCACTACGCATACAGACTTAGAACAAAGATGTACTCTGCACAATATACAGTGAGGTGTGTAAGTTTTTGTACAGTGACGGGGGTTTTGTGCTTCAATTTGTCCACACTTCATCTGAATAATGTGAATACTCTGTAATTAAAATTGAAAGTTGCCACTTAAACCTTACAGTCGTTAATTCATTTTAAATCCCAGGAGCAGGACTCNTAAAATTGAAAGTTGCCACTTAAACCTTACAGTCGTTAATTCATTTTAAATCCCAGGAGCAGGACTCCAAAGTGAAAAGTCAGTATCACTGTTCAAAAATGCACAACCTCATTGGATATGCTTCTGTAGCTTTAGTTTATTCATACCACATATATTTCTTTATCTACATTATTACAATGGCAGTGTGAATGCATTTAGAGCTCTATTTTCTACCAAATACTTTAACACCAAAAATAAATGTTTTCAAAAGCAGAGCAAATCCAATGGGTAGCAAACATAACTTGCTATTAAAAAGAGCATGTGCTTCTTTTGCAGGATACAACGAGACATGAGGCTGTAGCAACTGTCACAGTTGGTGTGCTGACTGTTCTTTGTGAAGATGGTCTGCAGCAGAGTCCAAACTCAATTCACCTCCAGCCCATCTCTACTGCCATCGTAGCTGAGGGGGGGGTATTGTCTGGACAATATTAAAGACTTTCCTCAGACAGTTTGCCTGTTATTTGCCCTTACATATGCTCTGCATTTGGATTACCCAAAATGCATGGCAAATACATTAAAATTCATTCAAACGGTAATGCTTGGATTGGGAAACAAAACCCTCGCACCAAAACTGCTAACTCTGAAAAAAAGTCTACTGGGTTAGACCATTTAATAGTACTCAGCTATCAGATAGCACTTGGCAGCCTTTGCAATCATTATTGTGTGAGAGAAAAGTAAGATGCTTTTGTGAAACATTATTCACTTATACTGTATGTTGTCCCAGCTGTAGCTGCAATTTTTCTATTTTGACAGTGGTCAAATGGTGCCCTTTGTGACTGCAAGAGCTGATTTCTCAGTGTTTGAACAAAGGAAAACTAAGGAGGCTAGGATAATATGAGCAGAAAAGAATCAAGCAAAGATTGCATTTTTCACATTTATGTTTTAAAAACTGTTAATGGAATTCTAATATGTCATAAGATAATTAATATTTGAACCCACAGCGTGATGTTTTACTTTGTGGTGCTGATTTAATCCTAGCACTGATGCTCAGTTTGGGACACAAAAACTCATTTGTATATCATTTCTTGTTCAGCCCAGATAAATATTTCATTTTCTGAATTTAATTTTTTTTTTTTTTTTTTTNTTTTTTTTTTTTTTTTTTAATAAATGTTGTAATGCCACTGAATTGACACAACTAGTGTTTTCAATTCATTGTTTTTAGGGAACTATTATAGTTTACACAATGTGTTTCATTAAATTAAGTGTTTTTGGAATTGTTACTGTAGAATTCTCTTAGTTCAAGGAAATTGATTAAGTGAACCTGAAAAATGATGAGTGAGTAGAACTAAAAAAAATTAAGTGTTCACAAATCATGGCTATTAAGTTACATTTACTTTAAAAAGCTTGTAAGTTTCACTGCTTAATTTAAGTACTGCACACTCACAATAAACAAGTTACCTCAATTAAGTCATCTTAAGTTTTTGAGTTTACTTTAATTATTTTGAAGCAATGAGTTTGCATATTTTTTTAAAGTAAACTCAACTTATTATATTTTAATGACATGCCCTTCAACCAGACATCTGTTTCTGATTGGACAGATCTGATACATGAAACCATCATAGCAACCTGAGTTTCATCAAACGTGAACAGACAAATAACAGCAGCAGCTGAGGTGTAAAATGAGTCTGATGATGTAGATTTGATTTATTGATTGATCCTCTGGTTAATGTGATGTTCAGTCTGAACGATAAAGAACGTAAAACAACAAAATCCACTGACGTTTAAACGAGCAGGCGTGAAGAGGTTAATGACTGCTGCACGTTCAGCACAGACACCGTGCAGCAGCTCAGAAAAGGACCGTCCACATGTCCCGACATTCACGGTTCTCACACTTTCACGATGACCACACGCACAGCAACCATGCACGGCAACCACGCATGGCAACTATGCATGGAAACCTTGCACGGCAACCACGCATGGCAACCATGCACGGCAACTATGCATGGAAACCACGCACGGCAACCACGCACAGCAACCACGCATGGCAACTATGCATGGAAACCATGCACAGCAACCACGCATGGCAACCATGCACGGCAACCACGCATGGCAACCATGCATGGCAACACTGGTGGCACAATATAGCAAAGATAGATGGATAAATAGATGGGTAGAAAGATAGACAATGGATGAATGGATAATTTCTGGATGGATGGATGGATGGATGATAGATAGATGGATGGTATGATGGATGGATGGATGGATGGATGATGGATGATAGATGAATGGATGAATGATGAATGGATGGATGGATAGATGATTGATGGATAGATGGATGATAGATTGAAGATGATGATGGATGGATGGATGGATAGATGATTAATGGATGGATAGAAGCTACTTGAGTTAGTGTTAAGTCTCGGCAAAACGTGTTGTAGAGTAAACAGCACATTAACCTCTGCTTCCTGTTCTACACACACACACACACACACACACACAGTGTCCTTGAGAGACCCTTCTCAACAGACGAAATCTCGCCACAATTGCCAGGAACTGATTGCCAACACATCTGTGTGTGTATATGTGTGTATACGTGTGTGTGTGTGTGGGTGGGATCTGTTTGTGGGGTGTTTAAGGTGGGTGTGTGTGCGTTGGTTGCAGTCTAATCACGGAACAGAGAAGGCAATTTGTTCAGCCAGAGCTCCTGTTGTGTTGATAAGCCAGTCACACAAACCACCGACTGCCACCATCTATCTCTCTCTCTCTCTCTCTCTCTCTCTCTCTCTCTCTCTCCATGGGTCTCCCTCTGTCTCTTTCATCTTCTCTCTCTCTCTCTCTCTGCCCCCCTCTCTCTGCTTGGCACCCAGCCTGTGTTTCCAGGGTGTTTAATCTCAGGCTGAACCTGGCTGCAGAACAGCCTCGTTTCGTAACCGGCCGCGATGTCCCACATGAAGGATTAATGTTCACTGACTGTGAAGAGAATCGTGTCTACAGCATCACAATGGCTTTTAAATGTGACCTGTCAATGCCGTGCTGCAATTCTTCAGAGAAAGCAGCCAGAGAAACACACAACGCGCTGTAAATGATTGTCCCTTTGCCTCGTTGTGCTCATTGATGAGGGTGGCGTGAACACGAGGGGTGTCACGTGACAAGTGGTGAGTGCTGAGCTGAGCTAAGTGTTCCATTGTTGTGTATTGGGAGCTGAGTGGTGACTCAACCTCATAGCAACGCCGCCTTCAGCGACGCATACAATGCACCGCTCAGATTCTGTGGTCGGGTTCATCCACATTCAACTTTGATCTGTCTCTTGGTGGCCTTTCCAACACGCAACCAATCAGAGAACAGTTGTGTGTGACGTAAGCAGAAGTGACACAACAATGGAGGAGAAGCTCTTAACCTGCACAGAGCGATTTCCTGATCCACCATGATCTGAAAGGTGATTTCATGGTGAAATGTTAGCCATCAGACAGGCTACGGGTTTGCAAACTCGCATATAATCAATGGTTGTACCAGCTGCGTCTCCCCGGGCGCTTCTTGATGATGCGTGTCGCTGCGTCAGTGCTGAGCAAAGCGCAGCACATCAGGTGTCAAAGCATCGCAATGTTAGCTGTAGCTGTAAATTGTGGCAGGTAACAACGCTAGCATTAGTAGCTAACAAGCTAACACTACTTCCAAGGTGACATGGCTGTGTTGAAAATGGCGTGCATACAGAGTGTTAAAGACAGTCTGATATGAAATTGACTTGCATGAATGTGAGTTAATAAAGATGATAGTTTAGAGTAAATTGTACAGTAAATATCAGTGGCGGGGGCAGTGTATTTTACACCTCATTTATAGGTCTTCAGAGCTATCCTCCTGCAATTAAACACCTTCTAATAACCTCACCATGACACTAGGACTATATGCTGCTGTTATTAGACATAACCAGCCCATATTCACAGTGACAGTAACCTTTATCTAGTGGAATAAAGTGATTTAACACGAGGATCAACACCTATGACAGTTACAACACACTAACTGCAGAGACATGAATAGGATGTAGCATTATTACGCATTATGACAGGATGCTGCATCACATATAAACATGGCATAGCCTAAATCAGTGTCATTACCAAAGAAACAAGAACAAACTCACAACAACCATCACATTTCCTCATACGACCAGCAAGTAAGCAAAAATGCTGTAAAACACAAATAACACAATCAGATTCAACAGGCTTCTCCATAAAAATCCATCAGACTTACCAAAGCTGCTCATCATCTGAAGACAAAGTCCATCCTCCTTTCTGTCTTTAGAAAGAGTTTAACCACATGCTGTACATTATCGGTGTGTTTCAGTTCCAATAAAAGCTCCTTCTGGATTGCCATGGAGGCCAGTGCTGCCAGTCCAGCCTGCCCAGTCTTAGTTTTTGAATGCGTTTTAATGCATTTTAGGGCTGAAAATGTAAAAAAAGCGTTGTCAGTTAATCCATTTCTTCTCCTCCTTCAGCCATTGTGCATTAAAAAACAACANAAAAAAGCGTTGTCAGTTAATCCATTTCTTCTCCTCCTTCAGCCATTGTGCATTAAAAAACAACAGGAGTAAGTAAAAATCTAAAGCACTATATCTAAAAACATCACAAAGCAGTTTAAATAAATCTTAGATAATGCTATGTTACGTGCTAGCTAGCTTTACTTCAGTTAACTGTCCCTCTTCTTCATACGCTGCATACAAAGATGATGCATCATGAGGTATTTTAGGTCTTGAATCTAAGTCAGGAACAGTGCTTGTTGGAACTGTGGAAACTTCTTGAGGTGGATTTTCTGTCAACCTCAGCATGAGTTCACTGTCACGTAAATTTTGATAAACATGCTGCACATGTTCATATTTCATAAACAAGCTGGCAGTTCTTGCTTTGAAAATGCTATAAAACACAACATTGGAATAAAGCAAGTTTGAGTAGCAGCTGCTGATGTTTTTACGCCAAAACCATCAGCTTAAAGGGCTAAACACTGTCAGAGCTTTATCATTTCCCCGTGTGCTTTAAAAAAATTACAGTGCAGTTTGTGGGTCAAGGATAAAAAACAAGGATAAACTTTTAAAACTCTCAGATATATTAATATATGAAATTCTCAGCATCATTTTTTTTAACTGCAATCTGGCCCTTCAAGCCTGAACTCATCTTACTTTTAATTTCACTTTTTATTTCTGAGCTGAATCCCTCAAAGTCCTTCCGTTTTGTTTCAGCTTCATCTCTGAATCCCTCAACCAGCTTCTGGACGTAACTTAGCCAAACTTTAACATCATTTTGCTTCTGATTCAGGCTGGAGGGACAGATAGCTGCTTAGCTAGCATCAAATGATTAAGAAACTCCCTGGAATGTCAGCTTTAGCATTAATTACATTCATATCATAAAGTACAAACCGGCAGGACCAGGAGTAACAGAGGGAGAGGGAGTAAAGGAGGAAGGAGTGAGGACAGAGTGAGTAGAGGAGGAGAGAGAGACATGAGGGCAGTTAAGGTGTGAGACAGTGAGATACAGGAGAGAGAGAGAGAGAGAGAGATAAAAGTGAGAGATAAAAGGTGAGTGATAAAAGGTGAGAGAGAGATAAAAGGTGAGAGAGTGAGAGATGAAGGTGGTAGATAAAGGAGACAGAGGTGAAGTGAGGTAAGTGAGGCTTAAATAGGATTGTAGCTTTAGCTGTTCTGCTGCAGACTGCATGTTCTGAGTTTACAGCCACAGTGTTATAACACCATCAGAGCTGCTGCTGCAGGCATGCAGAGCTGCTGCAGCCATGCAGCTTTACGTTTCACAGCTCCCTAAAGATATACGATCATATTCAGACCCAACATGCCAGCTTTTTTATGGCTGCAACATTTTTGAAATGGAATTCTTCTGGGTGTCTTCTGCACCATTTTATCTGCATTTCCTAAAAATAAAAATAAAAAAAAAAGAAGAAGAAGCTTGAAATATTTCTCATGTTTGGAAACTTTTGTACTGAATGTAAATGAAGTTATGTGGCTTTGAGCAGCATGAGTTTGAAGGTGGACCCATATGGTGCCATCCAAAGCTTTTGATTGGTCGTTGCTCTGTTCTCACATGAGACTTGATCCAGTCCATTTTTGCGGACGTTCCAAAACTTTTATGCTGAAGTCCATCGTACTCTGAACCAGGGAAAAACACAACGGAACGCTCACAGAATCCCCAGTCAGAAGCTCTAGCAAGATCCACCCTTCCTGACTTAAATGAGTAGCAGTAAGGTGGTAACAGAATTTCCCTTTACATCATTTTGGTTTTTAATTTTTATCTTTTTTGGCATATTGCTGAGCTGTTGAACATTATTTTAAGGAGCGACGATGAACAAGATAGTTGACCAACCTTACAGTTTGTCTTCACTAATCACACAGAAATAATTCCTGTAGATCCTCTCTAGATGTTTAGAACATTCATAGACTTGCCATGAAAATACAGACTTCCTGTGGGCATCCACGTTTTTACACGCAGAAGAACTGGAAGTCAATCAACAAAAAAAAAAAAAANAAAAAAAAAAAAAAAGAGACCGGAAGTCAGATGAATAGACGTGGAAGTTTCTGAGTTCTGAGTATAACAGATCTCTGCATTATTCTTATCTCTGAGTATCCAGACTGAGGATCAAGGAGGCTTCATGGAGGAAACATGAGCGAGGAAACACAAAACAAGCCAATGTGAACGTCTGTTATCAGACAGATACGCCCCCTCACTGTAAACCTGTTTCTGATTGGACAGATCTGCTACAGTACTTAACATAACCTCATCACGAGTCTCAAACATGAACGTATAAATAAGAGCAACAACTCTGGTGCATGTAGATTTGATGGAGTCAGATTGAGAAGAAACAGAAAACAAGCAACAAAATCCACAGAAGTGTTTCATAAAACATCCTCACAGGAAAAAGTGATGAGATGAGAAAGATTTGAACTCTCTGAGTGGTGAAACACACGTAGACATGAAAAGATGATTGACGTGTAGATTAGAAAGTCAGATTGTTCTGCACACATGGACGTGTTTTACTTAAATGTATTAATAATCATAGGATTACCCACAAATGTAGAACAGTTCATTATTAAATGTGAAGAAGGACAACTAAGAAATGGGATTATATCAAATGGTTATAAAGCAATACAAGATGACTTAAGTAGTTATGATTAAGATAATAAAGAAAGATGGGAAACAGAAATGAAGATGGAAATTTCTGAAAGAGAATGGGAAGATAATGTCAAGAAGGACAAAAATTAACTAGCAGTCCTTTGTGGAAAGAACTTGAGTGGAAGGTTAAAAATAGATATTTAGAACACCCTCTGTTGTAGCTAGATATAGCAATTCTTTGGATTTATGTTGGAGATGTGGCCTATGAGGAGACTTGACTCATATATTTTTTACCTGTCCAAAACTACAGAAGTTCTGGCAGGATATTAAGAAAGAGATCGAACAAATCCTGGATATAAATTTAAATTTAAATTCAGAATTATGTATACTGGGTATAATTGACGGGAATCAGTTGGGGAAAAAAAGACAATGTATAGATTAAGAATTTTACTTTTAATAGCTAAAAAAAATGATTACTATTGCATGATTACAGCCACAATCCCCAAATATAAAACAGTGGAGAGAGAAAATCAAAGATCACATGATGGAAAAGATCACAGCCAAAATACAACTGAAAATGGACAATTTTATGGATGCATGGTTACATTAATGTTTGCTATGTCAAAATGAAGAGAGAAAGATAAAAAAAAGTGTATATATCCCCAGTATATGAGTTCAACTTAGAATATGTAATATTTATTTAAATATGTATAATCTNTATATATCCCCAGTATATGAGTTCAACTTAGAATATGTAATATTTATTTAAATATGTATAATCTTTTCTTTTTTTTGTAATTCTTATTGTATATGCTTGATTTTGTTTTGATTGTCTTTGCTTATATGTCTGTTTTTTTTTTGTAATTCTTATTGTATATGCTTGATTTTGTTTTGATTGTCTTTGCTTATATGTCTGTTTTTTTTCTTTAAATATGAAATACATAAAAAGTTATAAAAAATAATAATCATAGGAGACATTCTTTATTGTCATGTCATCGTCTGCGTGGCTTCAGAACATGCGTGTTTCATGTCTTGGACAGTCAGATCACGAGTCAGAATGACGTGATTGTTCTCGCGTCATTCTTGTCACCGTGTAGGAGAAATCCACTTAAGTCTTTGTGGTGATGCAGAAGTGTGTTTGTGGCACGATGAGAATGATCAGCATGTCTTCCACTCAGGAAAAGCTCCAGATGGCCAATGAGCATAATTAAAATCACAAGAGTATCACAAACGCTGTCAGCCAAGAAACGTGGACGTGCTGTTGTGGGTGTGAGGGGATATTTATAGGCTGTCTCTGTGTGTGTGTGTGTGCTGAAGTTGTGTCCATGACCGTTGTAACACATGAATGTAGTAAATCTGTGACTTTTTAAAAATAAAATCTGTGACTTGACTGGTTTCATGTTAGAGCTTTTCAAATAAACATGTTTGACCAACCAGGTCAAACTTTGGTCCAAATGTCCATATGTCCATATGTAACAGCTGATTTCATGTTAACAACTGTCAAAATTATAACAACCATACACAGATTGTAGAAAACACAGCAGAAACATGAATACAGAACCGCTGAGCTGCCATGGTAGAGAAAAAAATATCGCTGTGGTTTATGATGAGAAAGTTTNAATACAGAACCGCTGAGCTGCCATGGTAGAGAAAAAAATATCGCTGTGGTTTATGATGAGAAAGTTTCACGTTGTTATGTGATCATTTTCTCATTTTAAGGTGATCATTTTCTCATTTTAAGGTGATCATTTTCAGGTGATCATTTTCTCATTTTCAGGTGATCATTTTCTCGTTTTAACGTGATCATTTTCTCGTTTTAACGTGATCATTTTCTCATTTTAACGTGATCATTTTCTCATTTTCAGGTGATCATTTTCTCGTTTTAAGGTGATCATTTTCTCGTTTTAACGTGATCATTTTCTCGTTTTAACGTGATCAGTTTTTTATTTTAAGGTGATCATTTTCTCGTTTTAAGGTGATTGTTTTCTCGTTTTAACCGTGATCATTTTCTCATTTTAAGGTGATCATTTTCTCATTTTAACGTGATCATTTTCTCATTTTAACATGATCATTTTCTCATTTTAAGGTGATCATTTTCTCGTTTTAACGTGATCATTTTCTTGTTTTAGTATAATTTTCTCATTTTAATGTGATAATTTTCTCATTATATAATAATAATCTTTATTTATATAGCACCTTTAAAAACAGAGTTTACAAAGTGCTTTGACAACTAAGAAAACAATCAGCAAGACAGACAGAACAACACAGGATAAAATAAGGCATTTAAAACAATATAGAAAACACACAAAATAAATAAATAACATCACATAAAAGCAAGCCTATAAAAATGGGTTTTAAGCTGCGATTTAAAAGCAGACACTTGGCAAGCCTCAGATCCTCTGGCAGATCATTCCAGAGCTTTGGGACTCTAACCGTAAAGGCCCGGTCACCTTTACGGTGGACCCACGTTAAAATAATTTTCTTATTTTAACGTGCTCATTTTCTCATTTTAATGTGATAATTTTCTCATTTTAAAGTGATAACTTTCTCGATTTCATGTAGTCAGTTTTTCCGGTAAAAAGTAACCACTTCCTGGTGGGATGCTTGCGTCTCATTACTGGAGGACATGGCTGGAGAACTGGAGATGGAGAGGCTCACGGAGGATCTGTACGGTTTCCTCTGGTTTCACATGATAAGAAACTGCCTTTAGGAAACCGTACAGATCCTCCGTGAGCCTCTCCATCTCCAGTCTCCAGCTACGTCCTCCAGGAATGAGGCACAAGCATCCTGCCAGGAAGTGATTACCTTTTACTGTAAAAAAAAAAAAAAAANAAAAAAAAAACAACAAAAAAAACCCCCGATTACATTAAAACAAGAAAATTATCACGACATAACGAGAAAACGATCACATCAAAATGAGAAACTTTCTCGATGAGAAACCACAGTGATATTTTTTCTCCACCATGACAGCTCATCGCTTCTGTACGTGAGAATAATCACCTGATTGATTGTTTTCAGATCTGTAAATCATTTGCTCTGGTCTGGATCAGATCTGTAGATCGTTTGCTCTGGTCTGCATCAGGGACTAAATTGTTGGTTTGGTTCAGTTTCACACAGAAAAACATCCAATCAGACCAAAATATATCAGCAGAAGTCATGTTTACAATGCAGGAAAACTAAATCAGATGAACAAAGATGAGCACACACACACACACACACACACACACAATGTGTGGTCTCTTCTGTAAAAGGAGCTTTGTTGAAAGGGTTAAAATCAGACAGGATAATCAGTCCATCCCTCTCACGTTGTGCAAACAGCAGCAGATGTAGGTGTAATCACCGTTTTTTTTTTTTCTTGCTGTTTCGGTCTGTTTCTGTTTCTTTTTTGATTTTTTTTTTTTGGTTTGCAAAGATCCTAAATAGCTAAACAACAGGAGGGTGCAATGAGGTGACGGTGATAATGTGACTGTAGTGCACGTATCTATTTATGAGACTGTCCTTATGATGACTAAATGTCACGCCTTCTAGTTCATTAGCGTGTTGGTGATGCGTCGGCAGGCATAGCGTAGCGTGCGTCTCTGGGATAACGCATCTTCTCTGATGACTCTGTCGTATTTCTGGCTGGTTCTCTCCTCTCTGTGTGGGAGCTGCTGCATGGCAGGAAAACACTGATGTTTGTGTGGGTGAGAAGTCTGACTCTTCACACTCTGCTAAGATGAGGAAGCAAAGAAAGAAAGAAAGTCAGGATGGTTATAGTAAGATGTTTTTTACATTTTAATCTAGTTAAAGAAGTTCATGCAGGAAGCTGCAGTCTTCTGTCTGCCTCCCAAAAGTCCAGTGGGACACTGGGACGGCTCGCTGTCTTGCTCAAGGGCACTTCAACACTTGTTGCAAAGTTATGGCCTCGGCTTTCCTGCTATATTATTAAAAACAACCCAAGGAACTTTCTCATGTAAGAAGTTAAATTAAGATTCATAAGCATGTAAGTATATGCAGGGCTGCAGGAGCCCCCTCAGAGAGAGAGAGAGAGAGAGAGAGAGGGAAAAGGAGAAAGAATGACAGAAACACAGAGACAGAGAAAGAATTAAGAAACAGAGTGAGAAAGATAGTTAATAAACAGAGAGAGAGAGAGGCAGAGAGAAAGTGAGAGTTAAGAAATACACAGAGTTAAGAAACAGAGAGAGAGGGGAAAGGGAGAAAGAAGGGCTGGAGGTCTGTGTGTGTGTGTGTGTGTGTGTGTGTGTGTGTGTGTGTGTGTGTGTGAGGCTGGAGATGTGAGAAAATGAGAAAAGTACCATTTCCAAACAAATGTAGATGTAGATCTGTAAAGCAGAACACTGGTTATGTGCAGACTTTAAAAAGTGTGTGTAGAAGTCCTTTAAAAGTGGCTGAGTTAAGCTGAAAGGACGACAGATGAAAAAAAATGGCTGCAACTATGAAGAAATGCTCCATTTACACAAACATTGACATGGAGGCTTAAAACAGCTAAACGGAACTTTTCATGGTTAATAATTATAAATCCCCTGATAGAGTCTAATATTAGGATTTTAACGATGGATGTTGGCAGAATGAAAGACATGTTGTGTTTGATGCTGAGTGACATTCAGTAGAACGAGATTTATGCGGGTTTGAGATCAACATGAACTCTGAAGGGTTAATCTGAGTGAACTCTGAAGCTGTCAGCCATGAGGTCATCAGCGTCATTTCCTCATTTTCCAGCCAATCAGAGCTCAGAGGGACTGAAGATGTGGATTCTGACAGTTGGAGGGGAAACAGTGTTTCACCCTCGTCCTAAACTAGAACTAAGCTTCATCCTGATGGTCTTATTGTGACTTTAAAGGACCATACCGGCCGTTTTGCATGTTTGAGCCTAATCTACCTATAAAGATAGAAATCTCTGTCTGTAGCACCAACATCTCTAGAACCCATCTTGTATGAAGCTGATATTCAGCAGGTTTATTGTTCAGGATCCAAAGACGTGCAGCGTCACGTGTGAAGTTGATTGGATGAGCAGTTCTCAAATTGAGCTGTGCTGGTAAAAAGTAGTCTGTACGGCAGGATATGCTCCGGTCCAGTGGCACGGTCTGAACCCGACCCTGTACAGCAAACAAAGCTAGCTCAGGACGTGCAGAACTAACTTATGGCAGGCTGTGGCACACACCATAAATGGCCCGTTCCAAACATGAACGTTTTGAATGGGTGCACCAATATATTAAATTTTCATACATGTTATGTTACTGACAATCATTTTCCAAAGGATGAAACCGTATTTCAGCTTTCCTCATATATTTTGCAAAATTTCTTAATCTTTCAAAATCAAATATTCAAGTGATACACCCACCTTAAAAATCCATGTTTCTCCTGCTAATAGTTACACAGCCTTATGAAGTCACGGTCCTTTAAATTTTTCCATAAACGCAGGTCTTCTTTTGGGACTATATTCCCCGGTGGAGGCATACATTCACTCCACGCTTTTTATTGAGCTTAAACACTAAAATTACATAACTTCTAAAAAAACCTGAATACACGTCTTGTTGGTGATGATGGATTACCTATCCCAAGAACGTTTACAGTATCAACAAGTTGATTTTAATAGCAGAATGAACTGAAACCAATGGAGGTCTGGAAGGTAGGAAAAACATTTTTAATTCACCGTTCTAGTAGTATGCTTTGGGAAATGATTGTCAGTAACGTTACATGTATGAAAATTGAATATATTAGGCTCAAACATGCAAAATGGGTGGTATGGTCCTTTAAAGTTGGGCTTTTCCTCAGTATGTGAACATGTACATGTATGTTAAACTCATGTTAATCTCATGTTGTCTGTGTTTCTTGCAGACACATAGAGAACTGGACTGGGCTGCAGACACTGAGGGACGTGGACATGGAGCTCTACACGGGTCTGCAGAGGCTGTAAGTATCAGGAAATCCTCTTCATGTAACACCTGAGGGTCCGTCTAATACGGACCCTCAACCTGAACACGTCATCATTGTTAACACCATTACCTGAGGCTGCATTCACACGACTGCTCACCATGCCCCGTTCTGATCGCATGTTTTTGGACATTTTCTTTTTTAAGTCCAAATCCAGTACCTGTGTTTCCACGGTTTTGAGCTGAAACACTCCAGATGCAGAAATCTGGTTTGTGCATGAACACTTTTCAGAGACGGTGTAAAGAAAACGCTGAGATGGAGGAAAACGACACAGAAATATTTCTACTAGTTATTTCCTTTTCTTTTTTTTTTTAACCTTTATTTATTCAGGGTTAGTTCACTGAGCATCAAATGCTCTATTTCAGGAACACACACACACACACACACACACACACACACACACACCTGGAAGCTTCCCAGTACAAGCACAAACATCTCTGCTGCCACTGAGCAGCTCCACTGCAGTATTTGCAGGTTAGGTGCCTTGCTCAAGGGCACCTCAGTGGTGATAATGAGGGAGGGGGCAGGCCCTGCTCATTCACCTCCCCAACAGCAGCAAACAAAGCTAGCTCAGAGGACGTGCAGAATTAAATTATAGCAGGCTGTGGCACACAACATAAGTCCGGCCCGTTCCGAACATGTGTGTTTTGAACCGTCGCTGCAGTAGTTGTGTAGAATAAGTGTGTGTGTGTTTTTCTGTCAGTCAGCAGGAAGCGACAGGTGAAGGCTGACCTGATTACTGACAGAAACAACCTGTCAAACCTTCCACATGTCTTTCTGTCACACTCACGGCTTCATTTCCGCCTCACTAACTCAGTGACTGACAGGAAGTCTTTTCTCTCTTCTCTTTGTCTGTGTGCGTGTGTGTGTGTGTGTGTGTGTGTGTGTGTGTGTGTGTGTGTGTGTGGTAAAGGACCATTACCAAGAGCAACCTGAATACTATCCTGCCTCGGGTTTTCTCCAAGAACCCCCACCTGCGTTACATGTGAGTACACACACTCGCACATGCACACACGCACACTCAGTGGTCTGAGACAAAGAAATCACTTACTGCATAACAAATTATAGTACTGCGTGTGTGTGTTTCGACACGTCTGCAGTGTGAATAATCACAAAGTGCTGCAGCAAAAAACAATCCATCTGTCAGTATCTAATGATTTATTTTCATTTATTTCACCTCATCACACACAGGAAATACTGACTCTGAACATTCATTTTAAATTGTATTTTTGAGAGATCTTGAGTTGGCAGTCGCAGCTAGAAATGCATCAAATGCACAAATGTAAATAATGAAGAGATGCAGCAGATATCATAGCTGAGACATTAAAACCCTCTGGACCCCAAAACCCGCTGGTGGGTTTGAAAGGCACGTTTACTTTAAACAATCGCCAAAATTACACCATTTGTCATAACCAGAAATTTTAAAAATCAAAATTATCATCGGGTTTTCAAATTTCTGACGGTCCTTGAACTAACCATGTGCACCTAA
>VXCM01006553.1:12865-37707 GCA_014773175.1 Lucifuga dentata | reverse complement strand
GAAATAATTGAATCCAGATCCACACTCCTCACCAGTTGGTGGCGGTAATGCACCAATTTGTTGTTTACTAACCGCCATAAAATTTTTAAAGAAGAAGAAGAAGAAGAATCAACAGGTGGTGTGACAACAGTGACGAAAACAAAATGAAGAGGATTTATCTCTCAGGTTCCAGAAAGAGAAACAAGAAGAAGAGGAAAAGAAGAAGCATGACAGAAGTGAGTGATAATTATGACAAACAAATGAAGAATGGAGTCCAGTCCTCACTAGCTAGCTAGCTAGCGCACTCAGCTTTATTTTCGGCTCACAACAAGCGTAACTGTCAGATGGTTTGGGTTACCATTTTCCAAAGTAACGTTAGGTAACTTCACGTTAAGTAACGTTATTTCACTTTGTTAACTGAATTAATTAATGAGATAGCTAGGCTAGGCTAGCCATCTGGTTAAGCTAACAGTGAACTTCATCGCAGAGAGTCATTTTACTAGTTATTTGAATTTGCTAGTTGAACATTTGCTTTAGCAGGCTACCTCATAACAGCGTTTGTTTAAGTTGGTATTGTCTACATCTATGTGCCAATATATCCTCCCTAATGTTATTTATTATTTACTTTGCTGCGGTTTCAGGTCATCCTAGTGGTATTAATAATACAGCACACCTTTGGAATTCTCTTTCTCTCTCGCGCTCTTTGAGAATTTGTTTCTATATGTTTTTTTCTTTTTTCAAGTAACGTCCTCCCCCAGCAGCTCTGAGTCCACTAACACTGCACATGATGATGAAGACTGCACTCCTCTTACCCATTCAAACCTACAGAAGACCTTCCATCACAGCATTAACTTCGAGGTAAGGTAATGTTATGAATGTTAAATAGGGGAAAAAAAAAACTCCAAACGGCCCCAAGNTTTTTTTTTTTTTTTTAATCTGAGCATGGACAATCCCAAATTGTCCTTGTTATGGCCCCTTGAAGCAAGTCAAAAAGAGATGACGACATCAAAACTGCCGTCACATGAAGTTGCAAAAATAACAAAATGCCACTTATTAAAAGAAAAGGCCGAAAATTACAAATCAAAACGGAATGAAGAAGGCAGCAGTATGCTTTCTCCGATATATCTGTCGAAGTGTATGAACATGGCGGAAAACCTCTTTCCTCTAGTCAGTTTGTGTGTGTAGGCTTTTCTGAGAAGGTAGAAATGTGGTGGATGTCTGAGTCCAAGTTGGACAGGACGGGTCGGATGAAGCGTACCATGGCCTTTAGAAGCCCCACCTAAACTCAGAAGAGTTGCCCATCCAATCCTCTAAATATCCTTAATAAAATGGTCTTTTTGGGGATCCTCATGGTCCGTTTTCATATCTTTATTGTAGACGTCAGTACAAAAGCAGATTGCATTGATTCCAATACGGGATTATTATAATCAGGATGAAATCTGAAATCAAAGAAATCATTCTGACTGAGTGGCTGTTCTAGTATGAGCGTAGATGCATTTGGAGAATGTTTGAGTGTATTCTGCAGGAGTTATTCATGGTCTTCATTAACTACCACTGAGATTACTTGGATGCCTTGTTCTGATCCACTTACAGCAGCGTACCTTATAGTAGAGCTCACCTTGTGTTCTCTGGGGAATGTTTCTGCTCAACCCATTAAGAACACAATAATTCATTTGGAAGTAATTTTGCTCTAATTGAACATGTCTGTTATATTCAATTTTTCAACATCTTTAAGGACACCTGCCTACTTTTATGACAGCTAAGTAAGTGTGTGTGTGTGTGTGTGGGGNGGGGGACGACTCCTGCTGGTTGTCATTGAGAGAAGAAATCACAGTTTCCAAATTAAGATTGTAGATAAATGACCTTACAAAGCAAAGGAAATCAAAGAAGTATGGGAACGGGGTAAATTGGATTCTTTGGCTTCTCACAGTATATGACTTAAACCAACTGGGGATTCTCTGCACAGTTGAGGAAGTGTGAGTTTCCTAAGGCAACGGTCCCACCTGGGACCTCCTGATGATCCACTGGGTCTTTGTAAAAAGCCTTGAAGTTATTCAACCCACTAAAAGGCTAAATAGATTTTTTTCTATTAACATTTAGGCTGTATTGCTCTGATTTTAGAGGTTCCATACTGGTTTCAGGCAATCTATTCCATTTTACTCAGTCAATATTCTTTATTTAATTTGCATAGCTGAAAGGTTTGTTAATGTGTGATGGTGATCAAATAATAGCATATATAAAAGCATCTTGTCAAATCTTGAAATATTGTTCATTATATTATGAAGGATAGACCTTTATTTAAAAAAAAAGAGGTTGGCTTTAGTATTATAGCTTCGTATTTGAATTTATTGGTTGCTCCTTTAATCAGTATTAGCAAATCAAATGCTAAACAATGACTGACTAACTCCCAATTTTGAACTAGAAGGGAAACAATTAGAGCATATACCTTCAGGCTGAACAAGCCTCGACAAAATTTGCCATGTGCTAATAATAAATATTTTTTAAATTCTTCCCAGTCTTCCATGAGGGATCTTGTCCTCTACATTTGACTCGTCCTAACTACTAGGAGCAGTGGGCAGCAATATCTGGAACAGGGTTTCAAATCCTGGATCCTTGTGAGGATCTATGCTGCCCTAAAGACAATCGTAATATATATTTGTCATAAGAAGCAGTAGTTTTCAAAATGCATTTGGATCTAGAAGAAATTATTGTTAATCTATCATGGGATACATACACTTTATTCTTTTCAATGTGAAGAAATCATTTAAAAAATTTTTGGATCTGGATCTGCATCGGCACCAAAAATTAGAGTTCTTTCCTGGACCTTGTCCCACCGGTTCTCCACATATCTTCAAAATCAGTCTGAATAACAGACAGACACGAAAACATAAGCTCCTTAGCAGAGGTAAAAAGACAACAGATCATTTAATGCATCCTAACCAATATGCAAAACTTTGCCTTCCAATCTGTCACAATAGGTGAAAAAACTCTATATTTATACAGCATTTACACAAAATCAACCATTTTTCCAGCTTCACACAAGCGTCATGAGAAATCCCCATTATTATGGACCAATTTGCTCCTTCACATAATCAGTGTTGGCACTGACTCAAGCTATGTTCCACAGGCTAAATGCTTGAATTGATCATTGATGCGTTCTCACCAATAAGCAGTTTAAAATGAGTGATCGGGGGGAGCTAAGAGTAGCCCGGCTACTTTGCTATTAGCGTAATGATGATATGACATCAGACGTTTTCTGTAAAGCATTGTCTTGTTGTTATTGGGAAAGACAGATTATGATTGGGTTTAGTCAGTGCACATTATGAGATGCTCCTTAAGTAGTGTTCATAAAGAAAAGCTCCATGCTGTGTCAGGGTGATAATAAGGGTAGTGATTCATATATACTTTAGGAGTCAAAGGGAGCACCATGTAAGACCTGTATTTTCTTTTATTTGTCCTTGCTGTTAGGGATCATGGATCTTGCGCTTCCTTTGTCCGTGTGTACATCAGATGGACTCGAGTCATTGATATTCCAGCTCTGTTTTTACACATTGTCATTTTATCTTTCTCATTACTGTCATTACTAAAGACTCGCATACATCTCATTACAAGGGGAATTGGGACAAACATAAAACTCACGCCCTTCCCTTTAAGTTGGATATCTTTCAAATGCTCAAAGTAGATAACTGCTGTGTTAGGTCCACAACAGATGCCCATATTGCATAATAATATAGCTTTATTCCCAGTGATATCTTTCTGACTTTGTATTACTACTCACTGAAAACTGATTTGAGTCTAAGGCCCCATTTACACCTTGCATTTACATGTGATCAGTATCCAGATACGTTATCTACAATAGATAATGAAAATGCACGTACTATAAATACATTCTGTAAATCCTCACAGAATGTATTGATCTGATCTAACAGACCAAAACCATATGTGGTCTGGCATCAGATCTCAGTCACAAATAGCAAACACAGTCAGTAGAGCTGTGACACATTCATGAAAAACATTCCACCCACAAGCTGAAAACATCACCCAGCCTCATCTTCCTGGCTCCGCTCGTTCCCATTAATAAAGTTATTTGAATAGGAGTTGCAGCCGACTGTTAAATGCTACCTGCACCTGGAACATGGACAGCGATAGTTCACGCAAAGAAGTTATTACTTAGAACATCATCCAAATAGATCCAATCACAATGCAGGCAGCACCAAGATACAGAGAACGCATGGTATTCCTTACAGGTCACAGCTAATGCTAACAATGTTAACGAATCACTTTGTTAAATAAATGTAGAATAACTTTATATATATATACGTATACATATATATATATATATATATTTTTTTTTTTTTAAATTTTTTTTTTTTCCCAAAGCTATGACAAAGTCTGCTGCATTGAATATAACCCTCTACCAGGAGGCAGACATGGTTCTTCTTGGTTTCACTTTGGCCAAGGGCAGTATATAACGTTATGAAAAAAGATATGATTTGTATAAAATTGGTACAGAGGCTCAAAACACTGAAATGGAACTTTTTGTTGTGAGAAAGTATTTCATCATTGATTGAATCTAAATTTCCAGTACAAGGTATAAATATTTCTACGATGATTTAAAAAAAATATATATATTATTGCAGTTTTGGCTCTCTCACTTAAAAAAATTTGGAACAGTTTTGACTTTAAGATCACATTTTAATGGAAGGTGTAAAAGGGAGCAAATGGAAAAATTCATCACAGAAACTGGATCTGCACCTGTACAGCTGAATTCTCACACACAAGTACACTATTTTCATGCACAACGACAGAATGCAGGCAGACTAACACACACGGACACACATGCAGACTTTTATGCGGAGTTGGCTCCAACTTTCTGATGTAATTTCTTTTTAGCTTTCTTTTTTTTGTTGTAGCTCCATAAAGTCTTTTCCTTCTACAACTTAGTTCCCCGGCCAAATATTGACTTTGGGATCTGATTATTAAGCAATTTCCTCAAAACTTCAAATTACTATGTGAACAATTACTTTAAAGACATTACAAGACCCAGTAGACCCCCAAGGTCTTGAAACTGATTATGCAAAAAGATAATTGCTATGAAGATTTAAAAAGAATTAAATTGGTTTGACAAACCTATAAGTTGTTAACTACTGCTCATTGTAAAAGAATACATTTGCTGAAAAGGCCACAAAAAGCCTGAGCGGGATTTTCCCGTGTGCTCAGGTGGGCGGGAGGCATCGCTCTCTTTATTATCACAGCTAATAGCGTTCCAGATCTGTCCTCAATTATACAGGATGAGATGAACTATTAATTAATAATTCGTCTGATAGATAAATTGTGCCACGTTCAGCAGATGTGCCATTCTTAGAGATGAAAAGAAAGAGATTCGGGCTATTGACCAACACGAGCCGCCTCCTCTGTCTGCCTTTATAGATGTGTGAGCTTTATCTCAGTTTGACACGTTGTTATGTTCCATGTCCTCTGGCCTGCTTTAACTGCTGATGTCCCTTCATCAGGCCTCCATGTTTTCCTGATTTACTGCATGTGAAGCCAATGTTGCATAATTTTTGTTTTAAAAAGGATATTAATTGTACTTTTCCTTGAAGAGAAGAGGTTATTTTTTACCTCCCAGGTTAAATGTACATTGCCTGAAAAATGACACATCCTCAAAGCACTTTTGAGCATGTATAATTTTCCCATAAGCTTGAAACATTTAAGTGTAGAAAGGAGGAATTATATGGCTATGAATGGCTTTCTTAATAGCAGTATCACTTCTTAGAACAAAAGAAGGCGACTCTGCAATGAGCTGGGAGTGCGGAACGCTGCTGGATTGGCCATTTCCGCGGCTTCCATTAAGGTCATGCACTGCACCACCATGCAGGAGAGTGCATGAGTGACAACACAGCCAAGACGAATGGAGCACTCTCCCACAAACCTCGTTAAGGACTGAAATCACCGAAAAAATAATAGTTATTAAATTAATTGCAGTCATAATCTCGTAAAATATGTGTCAAAAAATTATATGCAGTTCGATTAACACATAACATGGGTGTCAAATCTGTAATAAAACCCTGATCAATAAAACAATAACCATGTTGTTAAAAGCAGCCATTGAAAGGTGTTGCTGGCAGTGGGCTCCAGGGGTGAGCAACCCTTTTAATATAAACGGATTTCATCTTTCCACCGTGTCACCTAAATCACCTCAATGTTTGTGTATACAATTAAAATAAGATAATAAATTGCAGCAATGGATGGATTACGAACGCTCTCTTCGACCCCATACATCAGGCTTTGTCAGTGGCCCAGAAAATGCATGTCTAACAATCTGTTGATTACAATGTGGTGTGAGCAGAGGCCCCACAGAGGCAGGATGATGACTGTTGCAGGATACATTATTTTAACATATTGTTATGTTTAAATCGATAAGTTTTAAACGAGCGCTAACGACCGCCATTAATTAAACTCTCAGAATCTTTATTAGAAAAGTTACCACTCGTATGGTTGATTTAATGAATGGTTTATTATTTCATTTTGTTGGCCCTGACCATTATGCCCGAACGACTGGTCTTTTATCTTGAAAAGAAATGAGGCAAGCTGTAGTTTATTTGCAGTGCGAGGAAGATGATAACGCGTCTGTTGAAGGGCATATTTGTTTTAAAGCCTTGGAGGAGTAACCGTGACTAGTTCTTGATACAATTTGCCTGCTGCTAAACCATACTGAAATCATTTCCAACCCCTCCTCCATGCTATTTGGCCTTTGAGATATTATTATTTTTATCAGTGTGTTTATATGAAATCATTTGAGTGGGGATGTCAATTTAGAAATGAAATTGTCTGTGCGAGGGAATCGTTCGGATTGGAAATTAATGGTACTGCAATTAAAACTGAGGAGTTACAGTATTTGGTAACAATTATGATAATGACTCTAGCTGGAGGTGTGAATTTCTCATGGGGGGGGGTGTTAATAGGAGCAGTGTTAGAAAGCTACAAGAAGCAGCAGGCAGTACATGCACATTAAAACTTCAGATGTTAAAACTTCAATTATTCTCTGATTAAGGAAAGAAATTGATTTTTTTTTCAAAGCTCATCATTGAATCAAATCATAAATTGATGTTGCTGCATTACAAGCAACAAGATTTTATATTTCTAAGTCAATTTACTTGAAACATGAACGCTCCATCTCACAATGGGCATATACATTCTGTGACATATTTCATCATGTGGTGTATATTTCCTCTCATAAAGGCGCCGACACGGTACGATTAGAACGATCTTATAAGTTTTCTGCATGTCACACTGCACGAGACAGGAAACTGTGTCAGACTCTAAGATACATCTGATTTGATGTATGTCAGACTGTGAGATGAACGCCTGGTCTCTCTCTCTCTCTCTCTCTCTCTCTCTCGTGTTCTTGGCTCTATCTGTCATTCACACACTTTGTCCCACATGCAAACACACACACACAAACGCACACTTGATATACACAAGAAATGGAGAGTTGTCATTACGTTCAATACATTTATATGCTCACTATACTCTGAGTTTTTTTAATCTGAATTGAAATTAAGGCAGAAATGCAAGTAAGATGTACACATGGACAAAATTAATAAGATTCCTTGGTTTCCATACCATATCCATACTTGGATAGGCGTGGCTTAACCCAGAAGTGGGCAGGGCTTAACCCAGAGAGTTTTTATTTTTATTTATTTATTAACCTGGAGAGTTAAGAATCGCTAGCAAACTGGCTAGTTAGCCTAGGAACTAGAAGAAGCTAGTAGAAATGTGTGTTAGTATCAGTATCTTCTGTGTGAATGTCCACAGTAGATGAATGTGTGTGTGTTTAGCTGTGGACTGAGAATAATGTTGAGCTGAATCTGAGAATAGCAAACTATAGCTAATAGATGCTACTATGCTAAACTATAGCTAATAGATTCTACTATGCTAAACTATAGCTAATAGATTCTACTATGCTAAACTATAGCTAATAGATGCTACTATGCTAGTGGCTGTGAGTCGTGTGTGGAGCAGCAGCACCAGCTCTGTGTAGAGAGGAGCTCTGTGATTGGCTGCCTGGATGATGATGGAATTATGTGGACACAGCGCTAGTAAGAGCTACCCAATCAGATTTTTTTTCTTCAGCGAATATGGATATGGACACATTTTACTCAGATGGTACTCGTGCTTGTAAAAAGTGCATTATCCATAACGGATACTCGTTTCATCCAAGTACGCAGCTCATTCCTAGTAGGAGCTTCATGGAGATTCAGCGAGCGATGAAATCCGATTAATTCCATCGTGTACATGCCTTACTCGCATTTTTTTTCCCTTAATGCATGCATGTAAATGTAATGAGTAGCTCCTCCACTCTGTGTCAAAAAAAAAAAGGTCAACACTGTTTCCCACAAAGCTTAATAAAGTGAGGCCACTGAAAACTATCTTAGCCTCTCCTTGGTAGAATGTGTGTTATTCCATTACAGAACACAGATAAACTGCCTTTTGTGATTCTGCTGCAGGAAGCTCTTTGCTCTCAAGCTGCCACCGCTGGAACGTGTCCTACATTGTGCTGTGGTAATAGAGTGGTTTATCAGCGCGTGTTGTGAGTAGCTATAGGCTAAGTATGGTTGAGAGTCACAATTACCAACAGACACAACATGCTGTTTGTCTGCTCGTGATTAATGCGCTGGATCAATGTGGGCCACTTTTTTTTCTTTTTTTTTCCACAGAGAAGCCGGGTGATGGAAGATTCCTGTGAGATTTTCCCCCCTTGTTTTCCTTTTTCACACACTGCTATCAGCCAAATTGGATGATCAGTGGGGGAATTCTGCCGCTCTCTGGGGTTTTCACGGTGGTTTGTAGATTTTGCCTTCAGGTTTGAAATTCACTCAAAGTGGAGAAGTCCTTTATCCAGAGACTGGGCTTTTTTCAATTGAGCATTAAGTGGGGGTCCAGATGGGGGAGCAGCTGCCTTTTTTTTTTTTTTTTTTTTTAGCCAGGGAACAATGTTTACTCTGCTGCTTTAAATTCTGTGTCAGCAAGGATAAACCATACATACCCTTCTGAAGAACCAAAGGTGCTCTAGCTTTACATGTACGCTAAAAGTTTGATTCTTCTCCAATTAAGGTAATAAATAGTCTTTTTGAAAGTCATGTAAACACTTAATCAGATTGAAATCAACATTTGTTTTCTCTTAGTTTCTGTGCGCACTAAAACTGATTCTAGTCCAATTAAGGCAATAAATGGATTTTTTTAAGTGTTATGTAAACAACATAGTCAGATTTAAAATAAGGTTTGTTTACACTGAGTTTATATGTTTACAGTTTTAATTCTACTCCAATTAAGGCAACAGTAATAACAATAATAACATGAGAGTTTACTGAGCAACAGACATAGATTATGGGATTGTAAATCGATTTACTTATAACCTGTGTAAACATTCTGCGCATGGATTTCCTCACCTGCCGTACTTCCTCTCCTAAACCAATTAAAGGTCCATACCACCCATTTTGCATGTCTGAGCCTTATATATTCAATTTTCATACATGTTACGTTACTGACAATCGTTTCCCAAAGGATAAAACTGTATTTCAGCTTTCCTGATATTTTGCTAAATCTCTTAATCTTTCAAAATCAAATATTCAGTGATACACCCACCTTAAAAATCCATGTTTCTCCTGCTAATAGTTACACAGCCTTATGAAGTCACGGTCCTTTAAATTTTTTTGTTTTGGGACTATATTCCCCAGTGGAGGCAAGTTGATTTTAATAGCAGAATGAACTGAAACCAATGGAGGTCTGGAAGGTAGGAAAAACATTTTTAATTTACCGTTCCAGTAGTATGCTTTGGGAAATGACTGTCAGTAATCTTACGTGTATGAAAATTTAATATATAAGGCTCGAACATGCAGAATGGATGGTATGGTCCTTTAAGCAACAAGCTAAACAACAGAATCATATTAATTCCATCCATTTCTACAACTTACTCTGCATTTTTGCCTGAGTCACAGCCCAGGGAAAAAAAAATCTGAGTATAGTGTGCATGTAAATATATATATGTTAATTTTACAATTGTGTGTGGATATAAAATAATTTACACCCACAGAAAGGCGGGGAGACATTAAGAAACTTTGGTTAAATGCAGTTTTCTGCTCATATTTCCTTTCATATTTACTAAATGACCATCGCCTCTTATTATGACTATTTAATGTAATTTCCAATAGACGTTCTGAATGCAGCTGGATTATTCAGACCATTAAAATAATTGGTACACCCATCTCCACTTTCAAGCTAAAGCCGATCATCCAACATTTGCTTCTCCCACTGAAATGGCAGCATGTGGTTTAAGTGCAAAGAGCCACGCTGCATACCAGAGGTTACTTAGCAAAATCTTATGGATAGAGCTGCCACGCAGTATTTAGATCCAAACCTTTCACGCTTCAAAGAAATTATAGTGTAATATGCTTTTTGGATGAGGCCCAGAACATGTATTAACAAGTTAAAGGACCATACCATCATTTTGCACATTTAATCCCAATAAATACTGTCCATATATACATTACATTAACTTACTACCATTTTCCCAAAAAATAAAGAAAAAGAAAAAATATAAATGTTTAGTTTTCAAATACCCTAATCTTTCAAAATCAAATATTCAGGTGATAAACCCATCTTAAAATTCAATATTTAGTCTGCGAACACGTATGTCAGATTGTAGAAGGCACAGTCATTTCTGATTTCTTGGTAAAAGCCGTCTTCTCCTGGGACTGTGTTCCCCGGAGGAGACATACGTTTTCTTCCATGCAGCTTCGTGTTGGACCAGTTAAATAAAGTTACTTCCACAAAAAAATTTAATCGACAACGTATTTGCTGCAAGGGATTACTTATCTCAGGCACCTTCTACGAGTTGACTTCAATAGTGTACCAAAAGGAATTGAAAGTAATGGCATCTGGAAGGTAGGAGAAATAAATCTAATGTTTACTTCTCCGATAGTAGATTTTGAGAAATGGCTGTCAGTAAGTAACCACCAGTACAGACCAAACTTTTACCATTAAGCCCTGGAACCAGAGCTGAGAATGGGATGAGAATTACCTGTCTACTCTTGAGCAGATTCAGTGGTCAATAATTGAATGAGTGAATCCAGTTGTCCAATTACCCGCATTATCTGTGGATACTCCTCTCATTAAAAGGCTGGAGAGGAAGGAGAATAATTAAAAAGATTTGCAGCGCGGGCATTTAATGGCCACCCCGCTTTTGCCTGATGTACTCTCTCGGACCAATGAGATCATGTAGAGGAGCAGACTCCCCCACCCCCCTTCCAACCCACACATCACATCACCCACCCTTATGCATGTCAACTGGCTCCACTGTGACACTGAGTGGGCTTTAGCCACAGAATCATCCCAACCTGCAGGGAGGAGCCGGGGACGCTGCAGCCCTGGAGGGCTTCCACTGAAGCTGTATGAGTTCACGGCTCATAGTTTGTGTCCCATTTGCAAATTCAATTCTCAAATTTGCCCTTTTTATGTAAATAGACGCTGAATATTAAAAAAAAAAAAAAAAAAAAATAGTGTGCTGCGTTAAAAACCTCAAAGTGCAGCATAAACACTTGTAGCAGAGTGCTAAATTGCTGTTTGGCTGGCGGTGCTGTTGGCAGTCAGGACACATACCTGTGGTAGGAATGCCCTCATCAGGTAGAAATTCTTTGCACCATTAAGCTTGTGAGTGTTCCAAGAACCCACCCACCCCCCACCACCGACGCTGCCACCTCCACAGTGAAGCACGGCTTTAATTAGCACCATCTCAATGAATAACACCAGTGCAATTTACTGGAGATCTTTCGCCGTGGGGGCCTGCTCAGTTCAAGATGTTTTTTAGCTCATTCTCAAAGAGCACATCACGCAGTCAAGTGCTCTTGTATGGAGAGCTCGAGTTTTACTGTAAACACACTTGAAGTGTTGCTCGGGAAAAAAGCAAAGCTGAATGGTTTCATATTCTAATAGGAGCTGACCAGAACCCTGTGTGTAAACCTGATGATGCAACAGCTGATCATATTTAGGCGTATCTCCTCATTAAAGGCCCTTTAAGAGTTGCTGATGGTGCTGTTAAGTATTGCAGCACTGGATGTTTGATGTTTATGAACTCCTTAATTGCTGTAAATCTTAGTTTATGTTTTCTGTGTTGTGGATGGAGGTGAGATAGCAGCATTTCATCCCGTAGAAGTAAAATTTAATAATGTGGCGTTTGGTGGTGACGGTGCCAGAACCAGCTGACAGGCAGAACACACACTCACCCTCACTAGCATCTGTTGGATTACTCAAAAAATGATTAACCAATTTTGGCAAAATTTGGTGGAAGTGTGGGGCATGGAGAACACCAAGTTCTCACCAAACACCAACACCAAAAAAAAAAAAAAAAAAAAAAAANCCCAAAAATTATATTTTGGTGTTGATCTGGATCCAGGCATGAATCCAGGGACTAAAAAAAAAAAAATAATGAACAGCAGGAGGCAGAGCATTTTTTAAAATCTTTTTGTAAATTTCTTCAAAAGTAATACACTAATCTAAATGAAAACAATTGAGCATATTTATGTAATTATACCTAATGATTGATTATGAATAGGTGTAATTTAGTCCAGATCTGAATAAAGATCCAGTTCTGCTGGACTAAAATAACTGCTTGGACAGGAGGCACATTAATGGAATTAATGTACAGCAACAAACATGGCTACAAACATTTAACAACCACTAATGTGCCACTGAGATGATGCTGAGATCAGAACATGTTTTGACCTATTTTTAAACATTTTTGAGTTAAATCCACAAAAGTGATATGTTTAGCAAATTCCCTGGACTATAAGTTGATATAAGTTCTAGCCTACTGTTAATTGAACAGTTGAGTAGAATGTGATAAAGTTCATTGAGGTTATTTAAACTTTTCCATACTTTGGCTTACATTGTGATTTAAAGGCCCAGTTTATATTCTCAGAATAGCTGGAAAATTGCCAGTACAAATGCTATCATAGCATACATTTTCTAAATATTTCACCAGTGATGCTTAAAGTTTAACTCACACTGAGAAACGTAAAGAAACTATAAGTAGATCAAAGCTAAGGTAACCACAAAATAAAGGCAAAATGAGCAAATATTGCCATTATCCATGAGGCAGATTTGTTATTAGAGATATATTGTTTTTCCACAGATCTCTCCCGTGCAGCCTCAAGATGAATCGCTGTGTTAAAGGTGCCATAAGAATGTCAAAGGAAATTCATCACACTTATTCCTGATGTGTGGTGACGTTTCTAACCGGGTCACCTGTGAAAAGACGACTATAAAGATGAAACAGTCCCAAATACAGAGAAATATCTCATAGTCACATAAAAAAAACCATATCGTTCATCAGCATTACAGGAGATACTGATGACAGCACATCAGCAGCAGCTCTGACTGGCGGAATAACATAATAATAATAATAATAATAATACACCACTTTGATTTGATTCCTGTTATTTGTTAAGAAGCAGCATGTAGATTTCTGCAAGTTAATATCTGCATAGTAAGAAACTGGAGCTGTGTTAGTAAATGATCTCTATCATCTAGATTTGTTTCTCCCAAACACTAAATAAACATTTGTCAGGAGATTTAAATAGTCTGTACTTTATTTTCCAATAATTAGGTTTGATACTTTAACTGTGTGGTAATTTGTGAACACAAGTTGACTGATGTGCAGGATGTATAGCTCAGCGTACCCTTCCTCAGCCACGCTCCTGCTGATGATGGCAGTAAAACACAGAATTCAGAGGTCAAACGCTTCATATGGAGGATGGTAGCGAGGTGTCTTTGCCAGTTACGTTTGGATTTACAGCCAGCCATCGTGGAAAACCTCGGAGTTGACCTCGCGCTTTGCTCTGTCTCCAGAACTCCTAACTTTCTGAGTTCTGTCTCAAAGTTGAGCAGCTCAGGCCAAGGATTTTCCTTAACCTCTTTTGAGAAATGGACCGCGGGGTGAATTCATAAAAGAGCAGTCTGTTGGACAATTTGTCTTTTGACAGGAGGGAACATTGGAAGCCACCAGAGGGTGGTCAGCGGTGAGTGGCACAGGCTTGCCTGGGGCGTTACCTGCAGGCCATTCTCGCTCATGATTTGTCCTGGATGTGGAGAGGAGGGAGTGGCAGCGTGGGCCGCCATCTGGCCCCGGCCAGGGAATTGGGTGATTGGAGCGCGGGCGGCGGGTGTGTGCTCGGTGTCAGTACGGCTCCATCAGGGCTGTTTGCGAACAGATGTTCTGTGGTGTGTTCGCTCCAGCACGGCTCAGGAGGGAAGACGTGTCTATCAGTGGCTGGAGGCTTTCAGGGGAGCGGCAGACTCTGACCTTGAGGCTGCTGTGTGTCGATCCCTGTCTCCTAAAGCCCTGCGAGACTTCATCCACTGCCCTATTTGGATATCAGATAGACAGAATGTTGTTCAAACATAACACATTTAATTTCAGATATGCATTCATTAAAATGAGTGCTCAGAAAAAAAGTTGTATGAGATTCAGTTCCTGGTGAATTTTCAGGCCGATAAAAGTTCAACCAGAGATTACAACCCTCAATCCTCAACGTGTAACAGCAGTCAGGGGTTTTTAGCAGGGGATCAGTTTCCCAGCGGCTTAATGTGTATAATACTGCTTCATGAACAGAGGACAGCGTAAAAATGCAAGGGCAAGAGTATCCATATCCCCTGTCTCCATCAGCCGGATCTCAGCAATCAATAAGCGTTTAATCAGTCAATTATATGGGACTAATTTAACAGCCTGCAGGTAGCGCCATCTCTGAGCATTCTCCATAAAAATACAGGCCATAGGAAATTTATCTATTGGAAAATGTCAAAGCAGAAATGTAGGAATCGGCAATGTGCTGTCTATGTTATAAGATACAGAAGAAACCGAGGGGCTGCAGCTTTGGGGAAAAGGGTTAAAGAGATGATTATGAGCAGCAAAGATTGCAGATTGGACTTATTAAAATCTTGTAGAGGAAGAGAAATGATCTCCTACTAGCAGTTCTGCAAAGAGCTTTTTAATCAGGAAATTTGAAGAAAATATTAAAATTATGGTCTTGATAGTAAAATGAATATTTTAGCCATTTAAGTGGTGATTTCATTGACCCACATAAGCATCCTGCTACTGATTCCAATAGAAAGATGTCAGAAGCAGCAATTTTTACAAGAGGAGAACGAGTCTTTCTCTCCGCTTTCTCACTGACTTCAGACATATTTCTAAAAATTAACTATGCACATTTGTTCACACACTAAAAGCCGATGTTTTATTTATGAGCTGTGATTAGAGAAACTTTGCTGAATTGATGATTAGCTAATTGGGAAGAAAACAAGAGTTTGCTGTCGACCTGCCTGGTAATTTCTGGTGTCAGTGTTTGAATTGTTGAGGGAAGTATTACGGAGAAGGCCGGTGCTGGAGTGCAGTTTAGCTCCTCATCTATAAAAACTAACATCTGTTCAAGCATACATTAAGTTTAAAAATAACTGTACAGAGATCACCGGGTAAAGTACAGTCAAGCAGATGTCGTTTTAAAAGTGCCAGATGGAACAATGAAAGCGGGTTTGGAAATTAGAAAGCGCTGTGAAAGGTCAGATCAATTAAGAAAGCTGCTTTGGCTGCCATATGACAATTAAGGCAAGTTTAAAGCACTTGAGCACCGGGGCGGCGGAGTGGCTGTTGCAGGGAGAACTTCTTGGGGGCATGAAAACGTGTGCGGGACCNACCGGGGCGGCGGAGTGGCTGTTGCAGGGAGAACTTCTTGGGGGCATGAAAACGTGTGCGGGACCAGAAGCTTCCTGGACTGAAGTGCATTTACACCAGGTCAAGGTTAATGACCCGCACAGATAAACCTGATAGAACGCCTCACAGCGCTGCTCACGACCTTTGTCCGTCAGTATTAAGGAGCCAATAAATTACAGCCGTGACTTTAAGTGACATTGAAATTTACTCTGCTCTAATGTGAGAGAGAGAGAGAGAGAGAGAGAGAGAGAGAGAGAGAGAGATTTGTAGTAGTTAGGTTGATTATTTTTTTTTGTTTTTTGTCAGAAAAATTATATTCATTCCCAATTCTTATGTCTTTGATTTTCTTTTTTTCTTTTTTTTCCCCCTCACTCATATTCCTACATAATATCAGCCACATTTCAATAAGCCAGCGCTCCGTCTCCTTCTCCTCCATCTTTTGTTTTCATCCTCCTCCCTCATGTCAACGAGCTATAAAAGCTGTCCCAGATGTCTTCCTGCTCCCACAGCATCTGTGAGCGAACATGGACCACAAGGGGGCAATATTTGCATTGTTTGTCTGCATCCTCCCTGGGCACAATGATTTACATTTATGTTTTGCATTTGCACATTTAGATCAAGTACAATTTAGCTGTTGATTTACATTGCAACATGCAAACACAATGTTAACAGAAACCATGATAAGCTGTTTCCTGTAGCGACAACGGCTCTCACTGTTGACTAACAGGCTGCGGGTGCTCAATGAAACTCAACAAGCTGGCTTCTCTTTTTACTCTTACATGTATTTCTGGAATTTTTTACCAGGGTAACATATGTTGTCCTTTGTGCTTTGCGTCAACCAACCATTTTTCTTAGTGGTCAAGCATGCAGAGGTACAAGACGTTAAAAGGCAGCAGATCTTTTCTAAATACTCTGAACAAGACCATTTAAGAATTTCTCACACAATTTGCTCCAAAATTCTGCTGTAAGCACTTTTGCAGTAGGCAAAGAGAATTATTCATTATATAACGATAACATAAATGCAGTGGCGACAGATTTTAATGCACCCCGGAGAGATTACCTTTATTTACTTACAAAAAGAATAAATTGAACTACTTTTATTTTAAACCAAGCGGTTCTTTGTAAAATGATTCTTCTGAACTCATATCACCCAGAGAAGGATATATGTTAGGTCTGCTAATATCTCCATTTGCATGCCCTTAAAATACAGTTTTAATTATAGATAAGCCTCACCTGTGATAGGGCAATCTCTAAAGCTATTGCAGATATATGAGTATGTTGTTAAATGGGTTTCTCTTTATTTAAAGATAAGATGACGAAACAAAAGTAAAAATCTACATTCATGCCCGACCTCACGCTTAATGACTACCGTATCAAAGAAACCAATCGATGAAAAAAATCTACTATTCTGTCACTCTTTTACAAATGCAGCAGTTTCTCTCCTGGAATGTGTTAATCTAAATTCTGGCATTGTGTGTGTTAAACCTCGTAGCAGCTCGTGTGTGTATGAATCCTACTGTACGCCGAGCTGTTGTCCCCGTGTTTGGTCTGCATTGATTGTTAAGCCACTCTGCTGGAATGCCGGAATTAATTAGATAATTTGTATAATGGACTTAGGCACATAAAGACACGCGGGGCTCGGCAGAGTGGCGGCATCCTGCAGCTGCCATTGTCCTTGAGGAACTCTCATCCAGATGTTCAAACGGATTGGAGCCTGACCTCTCACCCTCTCCTAATTATCATCTGAATGACAACATGGCCCAGATCAATAGTTCCCAGTTGCAGTTTGAAGATCAGAAGATAAGAAGCCACCTTGTTGTCAGAGAGAAAATGCTAATGTAATTAATGTTCAATAATCCTCTGGCAAAAGATCTGCGCGTGGATATTAATACGGGATATTTGCTGAAAAGTGACCCGGCAAACAGGATTTTTAAAGGTTTCGGGGCTCGTTTTCATCGTGGGGTGAAAGTGGAAAGGAGAAGAGGTTTCATGGAGAGAGGTCGNCGGGGCTCGTTTTCATCGTGGGGTGAAAGTGGAAAGGAGAAGAGGTTTCATGGAGAGAGGTCGACTCGTGATAAGGTCAGCAGGACTGTAAGATCCAGAGCTTCAGAGTGTGTGAAACTCCCTCATTATCCTGCTGTCCTGTGTGTGTGTGTGTGTGTGTGTGTGTGTCTGTGTCTTTGTGTGTCTGTGTGTGTGTCTGTGTCTCTAATGGTGTTTTCAGACCTGTAGCCTGTTCGCTCTGGTCCGACTCAGGGACTAAAGTGTTGCATTTACCGGTTGGTTTGCTTTGGTTTCACAGGAAGAAATCCAATCAACCCAAAATATGTCAGCAAAGGTCATGTGATAGCATTCTCTCTACTCATTGGACAGAAATGTCTGGGGGTGGGAGAAAGAAAATCAAACAGAATTTTTTTTTTTTTACTATGCCGGGAAAACTAAATAACATGGAACAGAGATGGAATTGGGACACTTTGTAGTTGTAGTCAGGATTTAGTCCATAAAGAAGAAAACTATGACAGCAGAAGCTGAATCTGACTTCAAGACAACATGCTGCTTCACATGATGTGAAGAACACGTGCTGCCTTCAGACGCTAAACAGGAGAATGGAGCAACATGCTAAGAACATACAAGCACATGCTAACCTGGACACGTGTTAGCTAAGATTAATATGTTATGACCATTTCACTGCATCCATTTCCATTTCTACGGCTAATCAAAGGCGAAGTTTAGTACTTAAGGGAGCCAAACGCACAACAAATTTTGCCGCAGTTTTAGTTAAACGTTTACCGGACATAACCCTCTCCGGTTCCAGATTGATCAATAGATCAGTAGATTTCCTTGTAGTTGGTTTGGGACTAGTGCACATTGTTCATGCCACACCCAGAAGGTTTAATTGTTGTGGTGTGGATCTGAGTTTGATTCCAAGACAAACTGACCTTAAGGGGGAAAAGTCCAGGGTCTGAAGCAAATTCTGAAAACAAACTAGGTATAAAAATGGCTTCAGTCTGCAGGGACACTCAAACACACTGTGACTCAGGATCTGATGCTTTAATTACACTTGATGCTACTGGCACATGTGCGTCTTAAAGTGACATCTTAACAATTCTGATTGGTCATTTTTCTTTTTTTAACATCAAGGTTTCATTCAAGATTTTCTAAAAAAACTGCTAATTAAAACCGTCGTCGCTGACACCAAGGGACAGGGCTGGTTCAAAGCTTACCACCTCACATCTTAACAAGACATTTGCGGGAAAACTGTGACAAGTGTCCAGGGATGGACTGTAAGAGAAATCATAATTAATCTTCAAAAATATCAAACGATCTGTGTTTTTATCCCAGAAGGTGGAATATAAATATCAGACGATCTCGCCACAGGAAACTGAAAGAGCCACTTTCTGGTTCTTCCAAGGCCATGCTGTCCGATAGCTGCTAATAGCCGTGACCCCCAGATGACACAAAACCTATTCCCGCTCCGTGTCTGTGTGTGTGTTTGCAGTGAAGCTTCAGCTCTCTGACTGACTGAGTTCATGATTAACTTAATTTGTTTCTCTTCTAAACCTCCTCTCACAACAACACTTCCCACCGAGGCAATAGCAATTTCTCGGAGAAGCCGCGCTCCTCATGATTCAAAATCATAAACCCAGCGTGCGTCAATGAGGAGCCCAGATTTTTACCGGGATGAAAAAAACAGGTTGTAGGGGAGAAATGCCCAATTAAAGAAATTGTTATTGTGTGAAAGAGCGGCGGATCTCATCGGGATTTCCTTCAGTAAGCATCCCATTCCAGCTTAAATGATCTATACGAGCGGCGGTGAGAGGAAGGGAGGGATGTTTATGTGTGAGGGAGGGCGTGTTCGTTACAAGATGGAGAGAGATGGAGCAATACAATTTATTCTTTAAGTGAGGTAAAGGCCATATTGCCTACCATTAACAAAGCAGAACGTCGGCACAGACTGATAATTAAGTAATCCATAAGCGCATGAGCAATATGGGATGCTCGCTAACATCCTCTGCTCCTTCGCTGCATCAAGCCACTCGCCTTTTTTTCCCTTCTACATCATTTTAGATTATGCCGGAAAATATTATTGCATTGTGATTTGAAACTGCTGCTACGAGGAAAAACATTCTGCTCGCAGCTCCAAACTAATGATTTCACTGAGACGAACTCATTTTCATGCCACCTGTCACACTTTTCTGATTCACCCTCAGTGCAAAGTTGTATTTTGTTTTGTTGAAGTTGTATTTTTTTTAAAGTAGAAATTGAGCGTGGGCCCGCATGTGTGATCCATAATGAATATTTACCTCTATAAAATCATTTATTGTTGCACTTCGTATTTTTTTCACGCGAGTTCAGTTTTCCTTCGTGTGCCTCTTTCACTTTCAGAAAAATGGACATCGGCCTGCGTTTCATCATGTTGGTCCACTTCCTGCTGAAATATTTATTCAGATTGCAATTTACAACAATCCACAATTTACAACAGCCGTCTGCGTCATCCATCTCCCCGCTTGTCCAAATGCATTTTCTTTGTTTCTTAAAAGAAATCAAATCATGGGAGGTTTAGGACAAGACTCTTCAATTGCCTTTTTTGTTTTAATACTCCTCCTCACAAAACGAGAGCATTTTAATTCTTGCTTTCATCCCTCAAGACTGAAAATACAATTTCATGATCACCTTGCTGCTAGAGCCGTGTTTAATAATTCCCAATTATGCAGCAGGCACTTAGTCCACAGTGTGAGCCCCCCCCACATGGCGCCTGAACAGCAGCTGGCCTGCCGCGCCGTGTGTGTTCAGTCACCTTGATATCATCGATGAGCATGTTTCCCCATCTTAGCAGGTTACAGCACTGGGACCTGTGCTGTTGTATTAATAATACAGCATGGTATTGTCCAGGAGGGAGTTTACTCTGCGTCTCTGGCGCCGGCCGTTTTCCTGCAATTTGTTACGCAGTTTACCCAAACATGAAGCGTGCCGTTTCAGGCCCTGCATGCGGCCGACGCACCGATGCACAGGGACAACTTACACTCACCGTGTGAGATAAATGCACAACCTGCACAAGGAGAAAGAAAGTCTTGTGTTTAGAAGTTTAAAATAAAATTGGTGTTTAATCTTTTAAGTTTTTGCCAGCATCAGCTTGTCTGGTTTTTTGTTTGTTGTTTTTTAGCTGAATATCTCAGAAAGTAACAGATGGATTTTGATGAAAATGTGCAGAATTGTGGGACTTGTGTTAAAGGACCATACCACCCATTTTGCATGTTTTGAGCCTAATATATTCAATTTTCATATACATAATGTTACTGACAATCATTTCCCAAAGCATACTACTGGAACGGTGAATTAAAAATGTTTTTCCTACCTTCCAGACCTCCATTGGTTTCAGTTCATTCTGCTATTAAAATCAACTTGTTGATACTGTAAACGTTCTTGGGATAGGTAATCCATCATCACCAACAAGACGTGTATTCAGGTTTTTTTAGAAGTTATGTAATTTTAGTGTTTAAGCTCAATAAAAAGCGTGGAGTGAATGTATGCCTCCACCGGGGAATATAGTCCCAAAAGAAGACCTGCGTTTATGGAAAAATTTAAAGGACCGTGACTTCATAAGGCTGTGTAACTATTAGCAGGAGAAACATGGATTTTTAAGGTGGGTGTATCACTTGAATATTTGATTTTGAAAGATTAAGAGATTTAGCAAAATATCAGGAAATCTGAAATACGGTTTTATCCTTTGGAAAATTATTGTCAGTAATCTTACGTGTATGAATATTGAATATATTAAGCTCAAACATACATAATGGGTGGTATGGTCCTTTAAGGAAGAGTTGATTAAATTTTGAGGCAAATCGAGATCCATTTACAGAAAAGTTTTTGCATGATTTTGACATTGTAAAATAGGGCGTTTGTCCAAAACAAATGAATCTTAATGAAACAATAATGAAAATAATGAAATAATGAAAAAAAATTTCAGGCATGTGAATCTTATGATGGATTAAAAGACAGTTTTATCCAGATCTGCTTAGATGGGGGTAAAATTCATGGTGTTGCTGGACATTAACAAATCAGATTAGAAGCATGTAACTACCACCACCGTGTTGCTAAAATGATGCCAATTCTGTGCTATAAAATAGATTTCACATATTTTCAGTAGATCCAGATGGAGATGATGTTTGCAGTGTCACTGTTAACTCGTTTGCACCAACGCGGTGCTCAGCTCGGCTATTATAAGAACCGGCCTGTATTTCCGCTAGGAGTTGAACAAACTACACGATGATGTCAACTTGTGGAACGGAAGAGGTGGAAGTTGAATAAACTATCACGAAGAGCTCGTGTTATTACTCTGCATATTTTAGGGTTTTCCATTGGTAAACTACGCTAGAATGCTGCGAGTCGCTGCAGGCTGCTTGTTTCGCAAATGGCATTTGTCTGATTGGCTGTGTCTGATTTCAAGGTGATGATGGTAAAAGTTTGGTTTTACATTGACAAAAACAAAGCTGAACTTAGAGGATTGCTGGACCTTGGCTCAGGCATGACCTCTGTGACCTTTTTTTTTTTTTTTTTTTTTACATATATGTACAGAACTCCACAGTGGTTTAAGAAAACTCAAACTGAGGAGCCGGAAAAATTACTCCTCAAAATATTAAAATTCAAACAGGACAAACTATTCCATACAGTTTTACCATAAGAGGTCACTGAGTTTTCCGTCTGACATTTGGCTTTAAAAAAAACCAAACTTGTATATTAACATTCTGATCTGACAGACGTGACGACGTGTTTTTACTTAACAGCTCCAGGAGTGTTTAACCTGCATTAAAACCTGCTTCTGCTGCCTTAAGGAGCTGCTAACCCGCCTAAAGTTATTTTAATTGACTCTTATCAAAGTAAATATGTTGCAGAGGCTTTTCCACCCAGACAAGAATATGTTTTTATGAAAAAATTGAGTCTCTGGATTGAGTTTGTTGTGTGAAAATCATCACAAAATACTGACAACTGCAGTTTCATTACAGTATGAAACTGCTACTTTCAAAAATGCCATATAAATTAAATCTGCAGCACATATCAGAATATGAGTATGAATGGATTCATATAGAGCAGCAAAGTTACTGATCTAGAATAAAGTACCTCAAAGAAAAATTAAATTCTTAATTGACCCTTAAAGGACTAATGTGTCACCAACATGTTTAGCTTATGTAAAAAAACCCAAAAAACCCCAAAAACCATTAGTAGACGTAGTTGTTCTTGGTTTCAGTTTTTAAGGAGCGATTTAAATTTAGGAAGAATACTTTAATTTGCACGATTGACATGTAAGTTCAAAACCACCAAATAGAAATTTTTATGGTGAAAACTAAAAATTTTAAAGCTGAATGTCAATTTCAGTTTTACTCAGAGGAGCAGAAAATAATAATTTACCTAAAAAAAATAATAAGTTTCTTAATTATTTGTAAATAATTTTACAACAATAACAGAATTTCTAACAATTGAAATAGATTGTCCACCAGTGGTACATGTACCATAGTTTGAGAACCACTGATACAGGGAGAGAAAAATAACCCACCAAGCAGTACAGTATATTTATCTGTTAAAGACAACGAGAAGCTTCACCTTTGCGATTTTGATTTACAGTTTAGGACTTCAGTTGGCCAACATGCAGTGAGAGATTTAAGAATCAGAAATGAACTTGTTAACTCACAGCGACTGTTTGTTTGGTTTTGGATGTGTTTTTGTTGCTTAGTTTGGAAGCTTTTTTTTTTCTTTGCTGTGTGTTTTCTCTTACTTCCTTCCTGCTCTTTGTTCTTCCATTAAACATTCCTCTCACTCACCCTGGGTGTCGCAGCGGGATGCTCTCACCCTCCAGCTACGCTTTACATCACTACATCGCCTCGGCTTAGGCTGTGAAATGCCACATTGCAGGATCAGTTTGTGTGTGTGTGTTTTTTTTTTTTTTTTTTTTTAATTCTCTGTGGGCTCAGTTTACTGATGTAACTGAACATCACCCAAACAAAACCCTGAATGTCAGATGAGCAGGTTTAATGCATGAATTGGAGTACATGCAGGTGAGAGGGAAGGAGGTGGAAGAAATAACATAATTTCTAGTCCCAAACACCCACACAGACACACCCACACAGACACACACACACACACACACACACACACACATGCCTTAGCATCCATTACATTATGCAGTAAACCAGGAATGAAAATATTTCAGCTTGACTGGCCAGTTATGACACAATACTGTTCCTTACTGTGTTTTTTTTTGTTTTTGTAAGTTTTCCTTTTTTTTTTTTTTTTTTTTTNTTTTTTTTTTTTTTTTTTGTGACACAGTCACCTTTAATAATGCATGTCCTCTACATATGGAAGCGAGCTCGAAATTAGTGATTGCAGGTTACATGGAGGTCAGAAGTCTGATCAGAACCATGTGTTCTGAACATTATGTGTGCATTTCTCATGTCAGTCCTTGTGGAAATCAGTCTGTACAATGACCCACCCATGTACTCAAAAACAAAAAAACAAAAAAAAAAATTGGGAGCATATTTATGAGCTTAATATATAAAATATGGAAGAAAACATGCGTGAAAACCTGCAGAAACATGTGACAGGGTGCAATACTATTAAACCTTTTCTTTGCTTTTTTTAAGAAGTTGCATCTTTTTCTCCATCATTTACCACATCAGTCTTTCCCACAATGCAGCATAATCATGTTTGGAGTCTAATATTGCACGTCAGAACCAAAAGCTCCTAATTTTTCTTCATTTACCAGGAGCAGATTTTAGATTTTATGATGTTTTTGATTTAATGTTTCAATGTTTCATTCACATCCATTGAAAATACCTGAACTTTAAAAGTATAGTAGTGCATTGTATAGCTGTCAGCAGTGTGTGTGTGTGTGTGTGTGTGTGTGNTAAAAGTATAGTAGTGCATTGTATAGCTGTCAGCAGTGTGTGTGTGTGTGTGTGTGTGTGTGTGGGTTGGGTCTTGTTGCTTGTTGGGTACCGGTGAGCTCGGCTATGCAGGCCTCTTCAAAGTGATCTCTCTCTCGTACGCTGTTGTGTGCTCTGAGCAGGTCAGTGTGCACGTAGATCTGGAGGGGAGGGGGGGA
>VXCM01006553.1:0-12582 GCA_014773175.1 Lucifuga dentata | reverse complement strand
GGTCGGGTCTGGCTGCCCATTGTCTGTCCACAGAGCCCGCGGAGCGAGCCTGCCGCTTTCAGGGCATCACTGCCAGCCCCTAATATGGCAAATGAATGCATGAGCGAATACAAGGGTGAATAACTGAATGAATAACCAAAGACAATTTACATAATTGCATGTGGGGTATGTGTTTTCTAACGTTCAAGAGCCTATTTGCATATTCACACTCTATAGAAATTATTCAGCCAATACTGTAGATCCGGCATGTAAATACAACTCCTTTGAATTAACGAAGAAAAGAAAAAAGAAGTCAAACAATAATAATGTTAATGATGTTTTATGCCCGGAGGGGAAGAGATCCTCCCTGCCTCCAGAGCAATTGCTGTCAGAATAAAGAGCGCGATCCAACAATTCAGTTATGACATGTTTGCTTAGCAGGTAGATATCAGGTATTAAAAAAAAAAAAAAAAAAAAACATAAAAAAATGAGTGTTGTTTTCTTTCTTGCATTTTTTGCCCGCAGCTCGAACAAACCAGCTGCATTATTTCATCCATTTCCAATGTCAGGGGTCTTTGTTTCACACGTGTGATCACAGCCTGCAGAAAAACTCCCTGCAAATTGTCACCACCTCTTGTTGCGTCATTTGAAGTGATGTTTTCTCTCTCGTGTGATCGAGATCGAAGCCGCCGTCTTTTTTTTTAACTATTCCAGAGAAGCTGGATCACTCCACATTCCTTTTGTTGTTGTTTCAGATCGGATGAGAGGCCGGTTAACCTTCACTACTGCTGCGGCGGTTGCTTGAGAATGAATGCAGGCTGGTTGGGATGGGGGGGGTTGAAGTGAAGAGAGTGGCAGATGAAGAGGGAGATGGGGAAAGGGTGGGTAAAAGCAGTGTGTTTTCTTTCTCTCTGTGTGTGTGTGTGTGTGTGTGTGTGTTGACCTCCCTACCCTTCACCTTTTGTCTCACTGTGTGGGTGCTGTTACGAGTGCTGGAGGAGGACATGTGAAGAGCCGGACTCTGGCCAGCAGAATAGCACCCCTGCCTGGGTTTTCACAATCCTCCCCCCTCCTCCTCCTTCTCCTCCTCCTCCTCTCTCCATCTTCCTGGCCTGCAGCTAAAAACATATTTTTTCCGTTAGGGAGGATGGGGATATATATATAAAAAAACATCAAACGCTGAAGGTTGGAGTGTGTGTTGTATTTGACCGGGTCAGAAAGGAACGGCGCCCTCTCTTCTCTCCATTCATCTCTTTCTACAACTCGTCCTCAGGCCTCGTTTTGCTTGTCATACTTAAATCCCTCTTGTTTGTCAGCCATAATTCAGCGTCTCATGAATTAGTCATGAGAATAAACTGCTTTCATTGAGAGGTTTTTAACCTGTGCTAAAAAAAAATCCTCCACGGCCGGCATTTACGATGGCGCGGTTCTGCAGGCGGCGAGCGTGAAGCCTTTAGTCACATTCTGTCCACAAACAGAGAATGTAAATGAGATGGTCTGCAGTCCGGGGGGACTGCTGATCTCTGTTCACCACATTAAGCACCACTCATTTCCTACTGCTCACAATCATCTCATCATATGTAAAACAGGATCCTTCCAACAACAGATGTGATTCTGAAATATTATCAAAGTGGAGATTCCTGGAACACAGAAGTTATAATACAGCTGTGTTGTAGGTTATAATATAATGAGGAGACAATATTCTTGATGAGTATTTCTGGAAGCACAGTCTCAGATTAAGGACGTTAGCAGAATCTCCTGTGCTGATTCATCAATACAGTTGGCTTTCGCTCACAGATTTGTCAATAGGACGACTGAACTTTGACCCCTGTTAAGATCCTGCAGAATACTCAGAATAAAAAGTCTGGTGTGAGGAAAGGAATATGAATCTATGTTACTGATATTTTACCAACAATTTTCTGGTAGTAAAGACAGCACAGAAAATTGTTGGTCATCCTCTCCCCACCTTGGAAGACATCTACAACTCCCGCTGCCTCACTAGAGCGAGGAATATTGTCAAGGATAGATCGCACCCGAGCCATCATCTGTTTGTCCTGCTGCCCTCCGGGAGACGCTACAGGTGCATCAAGTCCAGGACTACCAGACTCAAAAACAGTTTCATCCCCAGAGCCATTTCCTTGTTGAATGCAACATACACCAATCCTACTCCCTGCTGACAGAGCGATATTTATTATTATTAGTTTTCACTTTATGCACTTTACAATGTATGTTATATTTCATGTGGTCCTGCACTTTAAGGCAAAGCTCTAATCTCGTTGTACTAGTACAATGACAATAAAGTCTGATTCTGATTCTGATTTTAATGATGTGTAAATGGAATGATGAGGAAATGCCGATCTGTACCTTTAGATGTCACATTGGCAGATCTGATTTATTCCCACATGAATGTGGCCCAAAACGGATCTGAGAATATCTGGTTCCATTTGCTTCTTTACAGTTTGTGTGTTTGCAGCTCGTGTTGCATATGTGGCGTGCTAAATGGGCTGCTTGTACCTGTGGTAGCACTAAAGGCGGCAGTACTCTCCCTCCAACATGCCAGCCAAAGAGTTGAAAGGTGCTAGAAACTCTCTTTGCAGGTATTCAACAAAATTTGTAACTTTGGTCAGATTTGGTGGTGATGAGGTGTGAAAGTTGGAGGATTTTATTTTAAAAACAGGACTCCACGTTCACCAAATATACATGCATTGCTTAATCCGAGAATGAGGAGAACCCGACAGGTGAGGAAACTCACGTGGAAGCGGCTTCCACCAATTATAACGTCTATATTCAGATTATGGCTATAAATTGATTTTTATTTCTAATGCTATGCAAATACCATGATTAGACTGAAATTGGCATAAATCGGAGTAATCTACTGGATTTAGATGATGTGATTGTAAATCGATTCGTTCAGGCGTGTAAACCTGAAGTTTTAATGTGCATGTAAATGTACTGAATGTGTTCGTGCTCCACAGAGAGAAATCCTTGTTTATACGACTTCCTGTTAACAGCCCCACAAAAAAACGTGAAATTTTGTGCTGTTATATGATTTTACATGATTAATTGTGTTTATATAAAAGCAAGTCTCTCTCTCTCTCACACACACACACACACACACACACACACACACACACACACACACACACACANACACACACACACACACAATCATCAGCCCTCCTCCCCTCTCTATGACAGTGGCTTTTGGAATAAACACAGTGGATGTCCATCGAGGTCTCAGAGTAAATCGTACAGGCGTGGTCGCGTGAAGCATTAAGTCTTTACTTAAGTTTACTCACACAGCAAACAAGCACGACTGCATGAGTGTATTTACAGCAGCTGCAAGTTATGCAATTCTGAACACATTTTTCCTCCCCGACTGGCTGCTTCATTTATTAAAGCGCATCGGTGTAATTTGTTCTCGTCCATGCCTACCTATTTGTTCCTTTACATGACAGGGTAGAGCTTCCTGTCAGAAGTGTTTTTGTTTCCTCTTAGCGCGCTGCCAGCGCTGAAATCTGCTGAGCACACAGAGTGCAGCAGGGTGGGAGAGGAAGAGGAAGAGGAGGGAAGGCAAGTAAGCAGACTGGAGTAAACAACGCTTCCACTCTTTAAATAAAACATTTGTTTGTGATTGAGGCTTCGTGATGTGAACAGCGTGACCTGTTTTACTGGGAGTCTCTGAGCAGCCCCTCTCAGAAACAGATCGCGTCTCTCTGCCCACACACACACTCAGACCATTCATATTGCATGAGAACAAATTTTTTTGACAACTTGAGTGATAGATTTGTACAAGGCCTAAATGCTTTTTTTTTTCTGTGCAGGCCGTGTTTGAGTGACATAAATTGCTATTAATAAAACTTTTAACAATACATGCCAAATGAATTTTTTCTGTTAACATGGTACGAGCAGGAGCAAATGGTGTTGTTGAGTGCTTCCTGGGAATAACGGCGCCGCCTGAGTCAACGCGTGAAGAGGAAAGAACGGATGTGGTGCCATGTTCTTTAGAGTAACGTTTAACCACGAACAATCCAGAAAACACAGTCGGCACTACTAACACATCCAATATGGCAACTTAATGCTTCTCTTTCTTTGTTTTCTTCTTTGATCATTTGTTTATGATGCATTATTATTATTATTATTATTATTATTGGGTTGTCTTGTGTTGTACAACTCGGAAAGCCATGGCACTTCTAAGCAGAACTGCCACGAGATGTACAACAGCTGTTCTCTGATTGGTTGTGTGTTGGAAAGGTCAGCATTGGAAACATCAAAGTTGAATTTGGTTGAACTTTGAGCACCGCATCAAAACGGAGAAATTCGAGCGCCACGCGGCTCTCAAGATGGCGTGACATGACGTTAGGAGTCAACACTCAGCTCCCAATACACAATAATGGAACACCCAGGTCAGCACAACGCTCAACGCTTAGCATGTGAAACTGGCCTAAAGCATTATTGCTTCTGGATTCATATCCATAACTGTTGAAACTATGTCAAAACTGTTTCATCCTGCTGATACGCATCATTTGGTTGTAATTGCATGTTTCCAGTCTTATTTTGTTAATGTACAGCGATGCCATAAATGTGACCTGAATGTCTGAATGTATGTTTAATCAACTAGATCCGGATCAATATCTTGGATCTGGACTAAACTGCATCTTTTGACAGTCCATTATGGAATACATATGATTTTTTTTTCATAAAGATTGGAGTCTTACTTAAAAAAAAAAAAAAAAAAAAAAAAGACAAATGCTGTATCTTAGAATGTTAAAGAAGGTGAAAAAAATCCTGTTTCAAAATTTAATCAATGCTTCAATGACCCAAATCCCAACTATCTACAAAATTTCATCAAAATCCATGTGTTACTTTCAGAGATATCCTGCTGAAGAGGAGGAGATGTGAGGAATATTTAAGTGGTGAAACACTTTGTTTTCACATGTCATCCTTCGTTTCTTTTATTTAGTCATCACACAGTGTTTGGAGAAAGCGGGAGAGCATTTGCCTCTTTTTAGGAAGGCAGTTTCATCAAGTAAACCCAGATAAAAGCTAATGTCCCTTCTTATTGATTCACCTTATTAAATCAGTATCAGTGACAAAAAGGCAGATGTACATGAAGAGAAATGGACGAGTTATGATCGAGAGGGATTTTTAAGAATTAAGAGGTGGATGAAATGTTTCTGCAAATCAGTATCATTAAGATGCCCCTAATATTTTGGACAGTTGGCATGAAATCACAATCTTTCAGACTGCAAACAAAGAAACTTTTCTGATTTGTTTCCGTCTCATCCTTCATTTCTTTATTTAGCAGGAAGTGGGCTGCATGGAGAGCAGCAGACCTGGATTCCATGCTTGGCTCACATTTTGTCTCTTGCTTTCTGCTGCAATAATTAACTGTGTGCATGTTTGAAGGTGGGATTACACTTGTCTAATTGTAGTGAGCGTTGTCATGGAGACTATCGGGCCATCGGTGAATAAACAGCCTTACTTGGCAGTGTTTGGCTAAAACGGGGCTTTGTGCAGATGTCAGACGTAGATTTATGATGGTGAAACAGATTATATTTGGCAGCAGAATCAATAGTCTGACCATGCCGGCCTGGCTGCTTGTTTTGATAAACAGCTCTGAGGCTGAAACAGAAACTCCTCATCGCTTCATCTGCATTCATGTAAAAGTTCACTTTGCACAGCAGCTTGATTTAATGTTACTTTAAAATCCTTAAAAAATATACCCTTTATTCCTGTAAGTTTGTGAATGTTTTGTTTTTAATATAATGTGGAATATTAGCAACATAGCAACATTAGCTCTTTGATTAAATAATACAGATTTCAATCTTATCTTCATTTATCATATATACTAGACTATAAGCTGATCTCGTGTATAAGCCGACCCCCTGATGTTGTTCCATCAATTTATTTGTTTAGCAAATTACCTGTTTTTCTGGGTATTGTCATAGTATTCCTCTGATTTTCTGAAAATAATCCACGTACCGGTAAACATGATATTTATTTCAGCAGCTGACAAATCACAGCAGAGCTTACTGGCTGCTGGATAAGATGTTTAGTCATGTAAACATTCTAAGGTATGATTTAAACTATTTTCATGGGTAGCTGTAATGGGTAGTATTTCCACACCTGGAAATTTCCTTCTCTGGGATCAAATCTGAATTTCTCCTGTATAAGCCGACCCCTGATTTGCTTCGTGAAAGTTGGTAATAAAAACTCGGCTTATACTTGAGTATATATGGTAGGCGAACACTTGCAAAGCAGCCTGAACCGCTTCTACTCTCCCCTGTTGCAGCATCGCTGTGCAAACTGAGTGAAAACAGGCTGTTTTAGGTTTATCATTAAGTGAAGATCATAAATATATCCAGATGACACAGAATTCCTGTTAACCCCTTCCCTCCCCTGAAGTTAGAGGAAAATACCGGTGATTTTGCATATTTAAGCCCAATAAGTGCTACTTGCATACATGCTACATTACTTTACTGACAACCATTTTTCACTACCAGAGCAGTACATTTTGAAATTGTTTTTCCTACCTTCCAGACTGCCATTGTTTTCAGTTCATTCCAGCACGCTATAAAAATCAACTAGAAACTTGAAACATGCTTGAGATAAGTAATCCATCACAGCGAACAAAACGTCTGTTAAATTTTTTGTTGGAGTAACGTAATTTTAGCATTTTAACATGGAATCTTCACAGAGAAAATGTATGTATCTGCCAGAGAATATAATGCCAGGAAAAGACTGATTTTACAGAGAAATCTAAACGACCGCGACTTCTACAATCTTGTGTAAATATTAGCAGGCAAAACATCAAATTTTTGGTGTATCACCTGAACGTTTGGTTTTAAAAGATTAGGGGATTTGGCAAAATAACATGAAAAATAAAATATGGCTTTATATTTTGGAAAATGCTTGGCAGTAATGTAACATACAGTATATGTAGGTAGTATTTATTATGCTCAACCATGCAAAATCACCGGTATGGTCCTTTAAGTAAAAGTCTTTGAGTAAAAGTCCAAGTACTAGCAGTAAAATGTATTCAAAAGTAAAAGTACTTGTTATGAATAATGGTCAGGATCTATAGTCTGATTTACTTGATGTCCTTTCTATGCGTGAACTTAAAGTCCTGCGATGTTCTTCAAAAACTGCTCTATTACAGTATAAAAATTATGAAAAACAACAAAAAACTTAAAGGACCACACCACCCATTTTGCATGTTTGAGTCTAATATATTCAATTTTCAATTTTCATACATGTAACATTACTGACAATCATTTCCCAAAGCGTACTAGAACGAAGAATTAAAAATGTTTTTCCTGCCTTCCAGACCTCCATTGGTTTCAGTTCATTCTGGTACGCTATTAAAATCAACTTGTTTATACTTGAAACGTTCTTGGGATAGCAGTTAAGTGCAATAAAAAGTGTGGAGTGAATGTATGCCTCCACCGGGGAATATAATCCCAAAAGAAGACCTGCATTTATGGAAAAATTTAAAGGACCATGACTTCATAAGGCTGCTTAACTATTAGCAGGAGAAACATGGATTTTTAAGGTGGGCGTATCGCTGAATGTTTGATTTTGAAAGATTAAGAGATTTTGCAAAATATCAGGAAAGCTGAAATATGAGTACATCAGAGGGACAGCGCATGTTAGATGTTTTGGAGATAAAGTCAGAGAGGCCAGACTGAGATGGTTTGGACATGTACAGAGGAGGGATAGTGAACATATCGGTAGAAGGATGCTGAGGTTGGAACTGCCAGGCAGGAGGCCTAGAGGAAGACCAAAGAGGAGATTTATGGATGTAGTGAAAGAGGACATGAAGTTAGTTGGTGTGAGAGAAGAGGAGGCAGAGGATAGGGTTAGATGGAGGCAGATGATTCGCTGTGGTGACCCCTGAAGGGAAAGCCCAAAGGAAAAGAAGATCAGGAAAGCTGAAATACGGTTTTATCCTTTGGGAAATGATTGTCAGTAACGTAACATGTGTGAAAATTGAATATAATAGGCTCAAACATGCAAAATGGGTGGTATGGTCCTTTAATATGTCCCCTTTGAGTGACCCGGACATCATTATAAAGACACAAAAACTGTTAAAGACATTAAGACTAACATAATGCGCTTTTAAAAATCTGACTTTAAGGGAAGATGTGGAGAAGATGTCATGAAAAACACATCAGGAAGGATTTATGGAAATAAGTTGCAAACATCTGGAAAATGCAGTATCGGTTTTGGTTTTGTTCGGATGACATCAGCAGTCGAAGAAGAAAAAGTCTGATGGAATTTGACGGCACAAAGTTGATGACAATAACAGTCAGTAAAAGTAATGTAAATCTGATGACATAATGAAGGCTGCAGCTTTTGTTTTCACAGCAGTGGGTCAGTGTGGGAAGTGAAAAATGAAGTGGATAGATAATAACATTGTGTTAATAGTGTAATTACACTGACAGCTTAAATCTAAAAAAAAAAAAAAGTTTTATCTTTCCATGCTTTGACATTTAGCTCTGCTCATGTATTTCCCTTGGTTCTTCTTTTCCTTTCAGCTTTCCCTTCAGGGGTCACCACAGCGAATCATCTGCCTCCATCTAACCCTATCCTCTGCCTCCTCTTCTCTCACACATGTATTTCCCTTGGTTATTGCTTAAAAAAACAAAACAAAACATTCTTCAGCAAAGAGACAATGAAAGCAGGAATTAATAAATCTATTCAAACTAAAAATCTTGACAACAGCTTCACTGCGCAACTTTGAGATAACTGTATGTTTAAAATCATACTAACTTCATCTGCGTTTCACTCCCCGAATTTGTTTTAATAACCATCAAAAAGCCCCAAAATTGTTTCCAGCGTCGCTTTGTTTTTAACTTTCTCCAAACTAAAACACACACATCCATTTCTAAATCCTCCGGGGTCTGAAGTCATTTTATTTTTATTTTACTTTTCATCAATTTTTAATTTATCACCTATAAAAGCTACTTGATAAAAAAAAAAGATGACAAATTTTAGCTTGTGAAAACATTGACATTTCTGCCAAACTTGTTTTTAAAAAAAAAAAAATATATATATATATGAAACACAAAACAAAAGTGACTGTTATATCACATATCACGACTATTAAATGTGTACAATTTTTCTAGAATTAATTGTAGAGATTTTAAAATGGTTTCTCCACAATTTTTTAGTCAATCAATCCATTTTGCTAAATTTGTTTCTCTTTTTTTGGTAAAGTTTTTTTTAAATGCAATTTTTTTTCTCTGCAATTATCTAAAAATAAAATAAAAACAAAGAAATTTGTAGAAGGAATGATTCATTTTACATTTTTTTTTCATTGTTTCTAGGATGAGTTCACAGAATTTGTTGAATTAAGTATTTTCTAGAAATAAGTCTAAAATTGGCATCTTTGTCAAAAATGTCGACATTTTCATAAGCCAAATTTTTTTGTCTTGTAAAATTTTGTTTTTTTACAGTGCATCTTTTTAGGCGGCAATTAAAACTTCAAGAAATAATAAAATTGCTTAAAAATAACTTGCAAATGTCTTAAAACTGCAGAGGGTTAAAGACTGTCAGAAGATTTGTCTTGTTTTTGTTTTGTTTCTGAAAGACAAAAGGTTGATTAGAACCAGGATGGAAAAAGAAAACAGAAATTCCTTTTTTCCCCTCTTTATTTAACCATACAGGTTCAGGAAAAATACAACTGTGATGCAGACTAATTGATGGAGTTCCAGGATGAGGTTGTGGGTTAATGCAGCTATTTGACGTCTAGGGGCAACAAATGAACTCCAAGCTGCCTCGCAATCAGGAGTTGATTCCCGTTTACACACCCAAACAGCTTTAATAGATTCCACACACGCCTGCAAACTTAAAATGAGTTCAGTTAACAGTCAGGAGAAAAACATTCCAGGAACAGGAAGTCAATAATGCCCGTATCCCCCTCAGGGTGCACATTACCATTGTTGTGAGCCAGGTTAATGTACTCCAAACAAGGTTTATTATATACTGCGGTGCATAGTAGTGAGGTGAGTGGTGGACCGGTCATGTGATCACTCCTCTGAACCTGGTGTGTGACTGTGGAATAAAACTAAAAAGTGAAATAAAGTAAATCTCTGCTCAGCTGTCTGAGTATAAATGCTGTCTTGTTAATGGATTTAAAAAAAAGGAAAAATTGAACCAGATCACCACCTCGTGAAACAAGATGATGTCGTTTTTGATGCTGTCTAATTAAAGCAGGATGTCGCTTTCTTTAAGGGCCAGCAGAGTTTTGCAGTTCCATTACAAGCTCCAAGCCCAGGCTACTGCTTTGATCAAGAGCAAAATGTTTGTGTGTAACCGGGCGAATATGAAACGGTGAGAAAAACAGCCGAGATTATCATGGTGTGAGTATATTTACACTATATGACTGAACAAGGTAGAACAATTCTGCGATTATTAGTAACAGTAAATAAACAAAACTGAGAAGGCAGTTAACCCTCCAGAGTTTAATGACACATTGCTGATTTTTGAAGACTTTCTTTTATCTAGAATATTGTAGAATCAAGTATGAAATTGACTACATTTTATGATTTTATTTTAGTTTTTTTTTCCCCTGCCAAATTCTTTTAGTTTTTTTTTTTTTTTTTCCATAGAATGAAGAACTTTCTTGAAAAATTGATTTGAGACTCCAGAGGGTTCAGGCAGATTTCAGGGCCCAAAACTTCTAGTGGCTGTAGATTAAGTTTTCATCACATCCTAACACAAATGGCACACTAAAGGAAGCTGAATCAAATATTGTCTTGCTAATGTAACAGAAAATATTATGATACTGGATAATACTGGCTGGAATTTCTAAAACACAGTGCCAGATTTAATGTGTCCAGACATCGCCAGGCGGCAGTTTTCCCTCATTTATAAACACTTGTTATCGGCATTTTTTAGCGTTTGTCTTGAAACGAGTGTTACTACGATATTTCCTTATTTAAATATCAGGGAAGTGATTCATAAAACACACCGTCATGCATTAAAAATTAAGACCCGTTTCAGTCTGGTGGTAAATTTCAGAAGTAGAAAATCTGGTTGTCACGTTAAACTATATTTTCCACGTTTGTTAGCAATCAATACATTTGATGGGTTAGCGTATTTAAATGGCGAGTCTGATTTCCGACACATTCTTACGGCTCTACAGGATTTCATATTTTCTGTTATATTAGTACCAACCTCTTAAAATGTTAAACTCTGACGCGGTGAATTTAGGTTTCTTTTGCTGATTTAACTTATCAATTTCATATTGACATCAGATGAAGCTGCATAAAGTCTGACTCTTAAACACGAAGCAGCTCCTTGACATTGCCTATCCTCATTAGCGTTTAACTCCGACACCCCTTATAACAACATTTCAGTAATGAACATATAGAAAGTGTAACATATCGCTAACATATAGTGATTAACCTGTAGGAAGTTTTATGAACTTCTGTTATTGCAGCACTTATTTAGAGTGACAAGATGTAGTTATCGTGTTTTTTTTTCTATCTCAACGTCTCTACATCAACTCAACATCTGTAGTTCCCGAGGTTTCTTCCATTTTCCTTATATAATAAGTAGCGCTAGGAAAATTAATGTGTTAATTGACCATTTAATGCATTAAAAGAATTACTGCTATTAATGCATCTGCTTTTTCACTTCCTGAGGCTATGCTAATGCTTTCGTTTTCCCTTCGTTTCCTGTGGCTAACATTATAAGATCATGGTAATTATGGAGAAGGAAAAAGATCACACTTAGATGTAAAGTTATGCTTTAAAAAGTTAGCGGATGGCTCTTGTTGAAACCAGACAAACTCAGTCGCTCACCAGTGTGTCGTTTTAATTGACATGTGGCTTTATTCATCAAAAACATAGAAACAACTAAGAGAACTTCACAGCTGTTAGCCTCACTTTAGCTTTACTGCATTGCTGCACAGAATACATTCAAGCTAATGTTAACTAACATGACACAGGATTGTCTTTTCAGAATATGACGAACTTCCCCTTGAACAAGGTCGTATTTTCAGAATAAAATGATTTTCCTTACAATAATAAGAACATGTCAACCTTGACCACTTATCAATTAAACAGATATTATCTAAAATATACTTCCTTTGGATTGATTCTACATTAATTTAGTGATTCAGTGCATAATGATTACAAGTTTACAAGTTTCTGCGATTAATTGTGTTTAATCACAGAAAACTGTGATTAATTAGTTATTTTTTTTAATTGATTCACAGCCTAATAATAAGGTTTTTAGGGATTTTTTTTTCTCATCTTCTTAGAGAGTTTGGGCTGGTCGGGAACCATTAATATGTGGGCGTGTAAAGCCCTTTGAGACATTACATGTGATATTGGGCTACAAATAAACTTGATTTGAGTTGACTAGTCTTTATACTTTGTCTTTTGTCCCTCTGATGAGACTTTATCTTTATACTTTATACTTTATCTTTATACTGACCAGACTTTATCTGCCCACTGTTGCCCACAGTGGCCCTTGCGGTCTGACGTCTCCCCACTCAGCAGGCCTTTGAGCCTGCAGGAGGCTTTTAGGGAGTCCTGCTCCACTGAGGGTCCAGCAGCTCATTAATATTGTAAAGGAATAAAGTAGGCT
>VXCM01006552.1:0-26743 GCA_014773175.1 Lucifuga dentata | reverse complement strand
CCCCCCCACCCACAAAAAAAAACAAAACAAACCCACATCAACATAATGCTTCCAACATCAGAGATGAGCAAGACAATAACTAGAGGAGGAGGAGGAGAAAATGCTGCTTTAACGACACGTAACGAGAATGTCAAGATTTAAGCTGCATCCATGAGATTAGAGCATGTGTGTATGACTATTGCAAGCAAGAGAACTAAACTTGAACTTTCACCTCATCAAAACAAAAAGAACTATAATCAAATGGCACTTTCTTAAAACCTGCAAAAAAAGACAGTATAAAGGTGATCTCATAAAGATTTTGATGTTCTTGTTTTCTTTCAGGGTCTATTTTCATTTTAATGTGCAAAAACACATTGATTAAATGCCCCTTCAAACAACCTGCTGTGTTCTGATTGGCCAGCTGTGTCATGTTACATGTTATATGTTGACTTCATAAATGACAGAAGTCAATAACCAATCAAAATGAAGGTTTCAGAACAGTTCATGACTTATATTTTTAACATTTAACATTTACAATATATTCAACTAGAAACATGGGGAAATAACATTATAATGCATAACATACATGTCCCCTTTAAAACGAATATGAAACATGTTAAATTCATCCACAATCAGCTATGAGAATATTTTGCTGCTGCTGCTGTAAACACAGAGTGGTCATAAATTAGAGGGATTTACATATCAGATTTAGCAAAAACAAAATTCCCCAAAATTACAGATTATAAATACTTTTATTGTATTGTAAAAACAAAAAATATATACTGTATAACAAAGAAGAATTTTTCAAGAGGCACTTGGCCTTGATTATGGTGGAAGCCTGGACTTTAAAGCATGAAATGATAAAAATAATAATAAACTAATACAACATATACAGTAACATATAAGACAGAATCCTCGTAGGACAGTAAGTTTCTGACATATTTTACAATGTTCTGGTGAAACTTACAACAAACCTGTGTTAACTTTGCCAATTCAGGAAAAATGAATTGGATTATAAGCAATCCTAGATTGCTTATAATTGTGGAGAAAATAATTATTGTTTGATAAGAGAAAGAAAAGACAAGACGCTTCCATCGGTACAGCACTGCAATTACTGTATATCTTGTATACGACACCAGAAAGTAGAGATATGGATCATGAGATGAGATATGAGGCGAGATATGAGATATGGGATACAAGATGTGAGATATGAGTTATGAGGCGAGATATGTGATATGAGATATGAGGTGAGATGTTGGTATGAGCAAAATAGAAGCGATTTGAGGTCATAATTTAGGAAAGATAAACTTCACTTTGAGAAAACTGTGGAAATTATTTTCATCTTGGATATTATTTTTTCTGTTTCAGCATCATTGGATAATTGGACTAAATGCTTTATACAGTGTATGTTGCTGTTTTATGCTGCATGTTTTCTCAAGCAAGCATCAGTACATTAACAAAATATAAATTTAAGACATTGTAATAAAAAATAACAAAAAACAAATAATAAAATAAAATAAATACCTCCACCTTATTCTAATAATATACTGGTCTAAAAGAAATATGTTTATTGCTTTATTTATCATAAGAAATGGAAGGTTTTTGTTTTTTGTTTTTTTATTTGAGATCTGGACCAAATTGCATCTATTTATAATTATCATCATATCATATCATGGAATAAATTATCCTGATTTTTTTTCTTTCCTGAAACTGAGTGTATTACTGACAAAAATATGGAAAAACTCCATATCTCACATCAATGACACAGCCAGAGAATTTTCTTAGGGGTGGCCAGGCTGAGACCAGCGTTCTCTTTGGGGTGGCACCTTAATCGATGTTTTGTTCAGGTTTTTTCTGTGTTGCCGTGTTGTTGTTGCCAAATATGACCTTTTCCAGTCACTCATTCAGTCATCAGTGACTGTGTAATAAGCCCCAACACACACAGATGTTTTGTTTAGACAACTTACTGTATAGAGTTTAGAGGATGCTTGTATATTATCTAAAAATAGTCTAGTCAGCAGAAATAACGTTATTGATTATCCTCTTTGAAAGAAATGTAAGAAAAACTTGAAGCAAAAAAGAAACTGGGAATTTCTGAATATATATTATGTTATATATACAGTATTATGTTACAAAACCTTTGTCTCTTCTTCATCCATCCATCCATCCATTTTCTAAACCCGTTTGTCCTGTTGAGGGTCACGGGGGGCTGGAGCCTATCCCAGCAGTCATAGGGTGAGAGGCGGGGTACACCCTGGACAGATCACCAGTCTATCGCAGGGCTGACAGAGACAAACACATTCACGCTGTCATTATTCACACCTACGGGCAATTTAGAGTTCCCAATTCACCTGACATGCATGTCTTTGGAGGTGGGAGGAAGCCGGAGCACCCGGAGGGAACCCACGCAGACACGGGGAGAACATGCAAACTCCAGCGCTGTTGCCTCACAGCAAGAAGGTCCTGGGTTCGATTCCCGGCCGGGGCAGGTCCTTTCTGTGTCTCTTCTTAAACTTGTAAAATCTTGTCTGAAGCTGAGACACACACACATGAAGCTCCAGCTCAGCTGTTTCTCCACACACACATGAGCTTTGTGCATAAGGAGTCAGCTGGGAGCTTCACTTGTATGCACGGGTTAAAATGGTCTGCACAAGGCATGGAAAACCTTGCTAACTAACTTTGCTATTTCACACTTTGCATACTCTAACTGAGCCTTCATTTCATGGAACAATTAAAAACATCAAGATATTAATTCAATAAACGTCTAGTTTAACAAATATACCTGTAATTGTCTTCTCAGTTTGCTGAAAGCCGGGCTGTCTGTATGGATGTGTAGGATGGGAGGGGGAGGACACATGATGTGTGTGCTCAGCTATATAGAATCCTGAGTGGTGCTGCGGCAGGGCAGAAATGGTTCCGCATGATAATAAATATTCAAATAAATTAAGTGACCTGAGAGCTGATACTGTGTGTGCTGGTGTGTGTGTGGTGGCCAGTGGGGATGGCCAAGCTTTCGTCCATGGAGCCCATGGCCACCAGGGGCCACCTCCTGGCTCACCACTGTCTCACAGTGTTAAGGAATCTTTTCTGAAAATGATCCTCTCCCCTCATGAGGATAATAAAATAAAATAAAATAAAATAAAATAAAAGATGAAATAACCAACTAGCCACTCACTTAACTAACTTATCCTAAACAATATAAATAAATAAAATCTAAAATAAAAATAATAAAATAACTAGCTAGCCAGCTACCTAATTAACTTAACCTAAATAAAATAAAATAAAAATAATAAAATTAAATAAAGTAAAATAATAATTTAATAAAATAAAATAACATGAATATTAAACAAATAATCTTCCAACCTAGGTTCACATGTTTATGTTAATTAAATATTTTTGTTTTCTCCAGTATAAATGTATAATTTTGACATATGAGCATAATCATATTTTTCTACACATTTTTTTAAAATTTTTGTTATCTTCTGAGTCTGATTTACACATTTGCATTCTGCTCTTTTTTATTATGTATTACTCTTATGTACATTATTTCATTTACATTAAACATTAATGTATAATGTACAAACCTTCTGTGTGACAGATGGTTCAAAATCAATATTAAAATCAATGTCAATATCAATAAGGTATTGTCAATGTCAAGTCAATACCAATATCAATTAATAAGTTATTGTCAATATTAATATAAATATCAACCAATAAGGTGCTTTCATATTCTAACACATGCATGCACACACACACACAGAGAGAGAGAGAGAGAGAGAGAGAGAGAGTTATTTTTCTCCACCGCGTCCATCTCTCCGTTTGTATGTAAAAGGTCACCGTACCGGCACGTACGATGGGCTGGACTCTGCGTCGTGTCCCCGCCCCCTGTGATGTAACAGCCCCAGTCGCTCTTCTGATTGGCTGCTCTGCTGAGTGGCAGCGCTGCAAAAGAAACAGGACATATTCCCCACGCTGTTAGTAGGAGTGTGAGCGGAGCGCGGCACGAGCAGACTCTGACAAGAAGACCTATTTTTATTTCCACATCACGAAGTTTACCTTTATTTATTTGAGCTGACAGCTGAATATAACACATCTGAATCATTTTCTCGCGCTGAATTTATTTGTATTTATTTGTTTGTGAAAGTGAATCTGTAAACAAGCAGAACCCACTGAGGAGGAGAAATGGAAATATCAGATGTGTTTTCCCCGGACAGAAACATCCTCTGTCTGTTTGACGTGGACGGAACTCTGACAGCGCCAAGAGAGGTCAGCTCCCATCCATCGATTATTGATCCGATCAGTCCATCTCAGCCCTGTTTGATTAGTGATTATAAGCTTTCGTAACGCTGCTCTGTCTCTTCCAGAACTTAAATTAGATCCATACAGTGTTTGAATGCAGAAACACCAGTTTTCCTCTATATTTACCCTGCAGTGCTGCTCTTATCCAACACGTGCGGGGAATATGTGCGTGCGTGCGTGCGTGCGTGAGTGTGGGTGTGTCAGTGTGTGTTTGCACTGCTGGTATCTGGTGACCTACAGTATTTACATCCTGCCTAAACAGATATGTAAATAGGCTTAATGGGTTTAACATCTGTTTGTTTTTAATTATTATAATCTGTGTTTTTTTTCTTTTTTTTTTTGTAAAATGAATCTTAACTCTAAATATAAACATCAATAGTTTCTTTAAAAAAAAAAAAAACTTTAATCCTTTGTTCCCATAGAAATAATTTCTGCCTTTTTGTTTTTTTCCGTTATCATTGGTGTTGAAAGGTCTGGAGGTTCATTTCAGCACATACTGTGTGTGTGTGTGTGTGTGTGTGTGTGTTTTAGCGCAGGAGCGGTGCATACAATAACTCTAGTATTACGTAATGCAGACTCCTTTGTGTGAAACCCAGACATTAAAAAAAAAAANTTTTTTTTTTTTTTGTTTGGGAAAATATTCCTAAAATTCTTAACATTTCTGTCATTTGTTACATCAATCATTGTGTTTTCTGATCTATGTAATGATGATGTCATGACGTCACGCAACCTTTTAGCTTTTTAATGAAGATGAATGCATTATGTCTGTGTGTGCGTGCATGTGTGTGTGTAAGTGCAGAGACAGGGAATTTCCTCCACTTGGGGAACCTGTAATTCATTAGCTTCTGTAACAGTTGTAGTTCAGATGCTTTGCTCAAGGGCACTTTGTCAGGAGTTTTGTGTCAAATGTAATGGTACACCTTCTCTGTCCACGCTGAGGTTCACACTGTCCTTTCATGTCCCCCGCCTGCAGAAAATCGACCCACAGCTGGATGAGTTCTTCCAGACTCTGCGGAGGAAGGTGAAGATCGGCATCGTGGGGGGGTCAGACTATTCCAAGATCGCAGAGCAGCTTGGGGAGGGGGATGATGGTAAGTGGTCCACTTCCTGTTTCAGCCGCACATACAAACATTGCATTGCTGTTCACCCTGTGTAGCTTCTGCTAAACTTGACACCGAATCACAGAGAGCAGCAAGAAAGATGGTTGTCTGGGGGGAATTTTGGGGGTAGGTCATGAGTTGAAGGACCATACCAGTGATTTTGCATGTTTAAGCCCCAATACATACTCACATAAATGTTGCAACAATTTCCAAAATGTTAAAGTGTATTTTAGTTTTCCTGTTATTTCAAAATCAAATGTTCAGGTGATGCACCCACCTTAAAATAAAATTTTCATCTACAATTATGCCTTTTACACAGATGTAGAAGGCACAGTTGTTTTAATGTATTGGAAAAGCCGTCTTCTCCTGGAACTGTATTCCCTGCCGGAGACATACATTGTCTCCTGTGCAGCTCCGTGTTGGATGAGTTCAATTTATTTTGACAAAAAAAACAAAAAAACAATAGACATTGTATTCATTTTTGATGGATTACGTATCTCAAGTATGTTTAAAGTATCTACAAGTTGATTTTAATAACGTACTGGAATGAATCGAAACCAATGATGGTCTAGAAGGTAGGAAAAACAATTCTAAAATTTACTATCCAGTAGTATGTTTGGGGAAATGGTTGTTAGTAATGTGTAATGTATATTAGGCTCAAACATGCTCAGACTTTGATTTTTGAGTATGTTTTGTTACAAGTGCTTAAAGGACCATACTAACCATTTTTGCATGTTTGAGCCTAATATGCTCAATTTTCATATATGTAACGTTACTGACAATCATTTCCCAAAGCATACTACTGGAATGGTAAATTAAAAATGTATTTCCTACCTTCCAGACCACCATTGGTTTCAGTTCATTCTGGTACACTATTAAAATCAACCTGTTGATACTTTAAACGTTCTTGGGATAGGTAATCCATCATCGCCAACAAGACGTGTATTCAGGTTTTTTTTTTAGAAGTTATGTAATTTTAGTGTTTAAGCGCAATAAAAACTGCAGAGTGAATGTATGTCTCCACTGGGGAATATAGTCCCAAAAGAAGACCTGTGTTTATTGAAAAATTTAAAGGACCGTGACTTCATAAGGCTGTGTAACTATTAGCAGAGAAACATGGATTTTTAAGGTGGGTGTATCACTTGAATATTTGATTTTGAAAGATTAAGAGATTTTGAAAAATATCAGAAAAACTGAAATACAGTTTTATCCTTTGGGAAATGATTGTCATGTATGAAAATTGAATATATTAGGCTCAAACATGCAAGCCATAATGTTGGTGTGATGCTACATTTACTTCACTGTAAGAGTGAATGTATGGTAGTGAAACCAACTGAAGTCCACATTTATTCTCATCATCTTTTCCTTCTTTTATCTGTGTTATGCTGGAAGTGGTAGAAGTACTCAAATCTGTACTTGTGCAAAAATCCTACAATGCAAAATAACTCATTAATAAGTAAAAGTCCTGCAGTAAGGTTTTTATGAAAATAAAAGAGAAAAGATGGTTGCTATAAGACTGTAATCAAAAATGAGAAATGAAAATCCTCAGAAATGGAGAGCTCACATTTCAGATTAGCTGAAAGGTTACACACTCCTCTATAGGTGGAGTCAAATCTCTAAAAGTCCTTAGATAATGGCTAAAAGTCCTTGTGTCATCAAGTTGAAACGAGGCTGTTTTTCAGAGTTGTTGCAAGATTTTTACCCGGCAACAGCAAAATTTATCTTAAGGTGAACGCAAAATCTGACTCTGTAAAGTAACGAGTAGTGACAGCCATCAGATGAGTAAAAGTACAATGTGTTGCTCTGAAATGTGTTGGAGGAAAGTAGAAGGTGTCCCAAAGTATTACAAAAAATACTTCTAGTACTTTCTATATACTTTTATATATATTCATAATATGCTTAGGGAGGCAGTTCAGGCTCACATGAAGTTTCCTGTGGAACGATTTTGTTCACTTTATCAACCTGTAATACACCAACCCTGCTGCCAGAACACACTGACTGTCACACACACACTGCAGTGCCAACAACCTCCCCACTGAGGTTGCACACACACACACACACACACACACACAAGCCGGAATGTTGTAACAGTAAATATAGGCTATGCCCGGCTGTCTTGCAGATATATGTCAGGCGATTTACTAAACGTGCCAAGTGACGCAAATATCGTTTCAGTGCTTCACGCTGTAGCTGCTGTAACGTAATAACGTGTCAAAATATGATGAAATGTTACAGTACGTGTGGAAAATGTCGTAAAGCCTGTTAATGTAATTATAATGTCAAATTATTATACAATGCATTGGTTGTTGCCTCATAAAATAACCAGTTTTATTCTGATAGTGTCATATTTTTACTGTAATTTCTTCTAAAAGTTGGTTTTAATGTTACTGAAAATACTCATTTCTGATTAGCTGACAGATGTCCTATAAAATTATATATGCAAGGTATTCTGTTTTAGAATGTAGGTAACATAGCAACAATACACACACCCCTGAACACATCCTGTTATTATTTTGCTATGTAAGCAGGCCTTGGTTTAAAGGACCATTTCAGTGATTTAGCTTATTTAAGCCCAATAAATGCTATCCACATCACTTTACAAATGTAACGCAAACAATTTCAAAACATAAAGTTGTTTACTAGTTTTCTGTTATTTTTGCCAAATCCCCTAATTTTTCCAAATCAAATGTTCAGGTGATACACACAATGTTTCACCTGTATGTCAGAATGTAAAAGGGACTTCTTTTTTTTTATTGTCAGTCTTGAGACTATATTCCCTGGCGGAGACATACATTGTTTTCTGTGCAGCTCTGTGTAGAACCGTTTAAATAAAGTTATTTTGACAAATAACTTAATAGATATAGCTATCTCAAGCTTGTTTCAACTCTGTACAAGTTAATTTTTAATAAACTGCAATGGCGATCTAGAAGGCAGGAAAAAAATTCCAAAACTTACAGCTAAAGTAATATATTTTTGTCAGTAACGTAACATGTATCCAAGTTGTATATTGGACTCAAACATGCCAAATGGACAGTATGGTCCTTAAAGCATGATACTACACTCGAGAGTGTTCAAATATAAAATGTCTTCACCTCCACCACCTCCATTATTTTCATATATCAGATCATCATGAATGCATCTAATTCTAAAGAAATTAAAGTGATTTCAGTCAGGCAAAGTAAAGTAGAATCCATTACATGAATATCAATATATATTACTGATTATTCTAGAACACGGTGTTATTCAGCTCGTACAGTATGGAGTTAGGTTTGTGCCACATTTTGAGCAAGCAGTTTCACATTTCGAGAAGAAAGTAAAATTTTACACGCACATAATTTAAATTGAGCAAACAATAATCTATTTTGTGCTCAAAAAATATTCTCTCATAACTAAACACACTCGCTTTGAGTCGCTGCTGCTCTCAACATCTCTGTTCTCTGCTGCTCAGGTTTGACTTAACTTCCTCGACTTCATACAGCGTTACTACTGTGCCACAGTTATCAGCCAATCACAGAGACCTGATATTACTAATGTAAGACTAGATTTATTTTTTGTGAATCTGAGTTTGTTTTATTTTTCTTTGAATTTATATACAAAAGGAATATATGTTATTTTAATGTTTGTGTTGCATTTATGAAGGGACTAGGTATTTGCCCATGAAGACGGTTGTTTGAGAGTGATGGGTTGGCGGAGTGATTTTTAGACAGAGAGAGAGAGGGAGTAACGGGGGAAGCGGAACGGAAGATTGTGAGATAGAAGTGACGGGCTGAGAAAAATAATTAAAAAATAACTAAAACAGGAGGAATCGTCCCTGTGCTGTACTTGACACACAACCCGAAGAGTAAGTGACTGAGAGGAATATCTCGGTATTACACTAATTCCTGATTGGCCAGTCTCCTCCAATCACTACACTTCCTTACTGCAGGTGATTTTGAAATTGTTGTATAGAGTCCCAGCCGACTCACATAATATCAAGTTTGCTAACGTAATGTTAACAAGTGAGCCTAACATTAGCTAACTTATGAGTGATTAAAACTAGCACTAATTTTGCTAGATGACAGGAGTGTAGCACACACCACCACTTTTACGGTTAATCAGTTTTAACAGGGAACATGTTTAATCCACAATATTTCAAAAAGAAACTTGATGTAATAATAGTAAAAATGAAAATGAGGCCGTGGTGTTTCACCATTCTTGGAATTTGTCATCTTGTTTTTCCAGCAGGTATAATAAATTTGATGAATATTCGATAAAGTCACGCTTTCCTGAGGTTTAAACTGATTGGTAATCCCATCAGGAAATGCAGTGATTGGAGGAGACTGGCCAATCAGAAATTAGCAACTTTGGGTCTCTCTGATTGGCTGATAATTGTGGCACAGTAGTAACGCTGTGCCGAGTTGAGCAGCGTAATGTCAAACCTGAGCAGGAGAAAACAGAGATGCTGAGCAGCAGCGACACTCTGAGTGTTTAGTTATGAGAACACACATACTTTAAGATATTTTTTGAGCATAAAATAGATTTTTGTTTGTTTAAACAAAATTATGTAAGTGCAAAATTTAATTTTCTTTGCTCAAAATGTGAAAGTGCACATTCAAAATATGGCACAAATTTAATTCCATAGTACAGAGCTCAGAAAACATGCAGATCAAAGAGAAGATGAAGGTCAGACTAATTAAACTTAATGTTTTGTTTTTTGTTTTTTTTTCTGGGCTGTTTCACATTTACAGTCATCTGACACCAGGTGTGATCCATCTGAGGTAAATCAAGCTGCTCAGCAGTACAGGAAGTGTCATTTGATGACTAATAGAATCCAGAAAAGCAGCGAGCATCTTTCTTTCTTACACGTCCATTTATCTGACACTTGTCTCTTCTTTTGCAGTGATACACAAGTTTGACTATGTGTTTGCTGAGAATGGCACCGTGCAGTACAAAGACGGGAAACTCCTCTCAAAACATGTAAGTCCTCACACACGTCTTCACGTCCAGCCTCATGACCCTGTGAAGGTTATTACCTTCACCGACCTGGTTGAAGACCTTTACACACCAGAGGCGAATAATTCCCGCGAACATTTCATACATTAATAGTATTTTTTGAATGTTAAAGCATCAATGGCGGAATTTCACTTAATAAAATTTCAGCATTCATATTTTCAGATCAAGCTTGATTTTTTTCAATTTTTCGCCTGCGAATGCAACGCATTGGAAAAATCTAAATGTGCTGGTAACATTCATCGTCTGACTGTTTTTGTGTCACAGAACGATATCCTGTATAATTAAAAAAAGGACAAAAATTGTAAAGACAATGTGTAGAGGAGGATAAATTATTCATTATGACAGCAGTCGATTAAACTTTCATTCCTGTATCAAAGAAAATTCCTGCACCAGACATGATGTATTTACTTAAAGGAACATAATGGTGATTATGCAAAAATTTAAACCCAATAAATACCTCTGTACCTGCATAGATATTAGATTCCTGACAACCATTTTTCAAAACATAAAACCGTATTTTAGATTTCCTGTTATTTTTTTCAAATCCCCTAATCTTTTATAGTCAAGGTGATACACCCACCTTAACATTCAATATTTTACCTGCTAAGGTAAAAACTAGCTGAATGTAAATTAGCTGAATGCTAATACTGCTGCAAATAGAAACGCATGTCTAAGAATGCATTCCATTCATAATCCTGACTGTTGTTTGCACTTTGTGCCTTTACAAAAGGGCCAGAAGGTTTTTCAGAGCTCAGCCTATCATGTGATTTCGTTCTTTCAGGCTATTCAGAACCAGATCGGCGAGGAGCTGCTGCAGGACCTCATCAACTTCTGCCTGAGCTACATGGGGCTCATCAAGCTCCCAAAGAAAAGGTGGAGCTCCAAGAACACACAGGACGTTTAGATGAGCGTCTCCATCGACACACACATTCCCACACTCACCTCATTTGACCTATTTCCAGTGGAGCATGCAGACACTCCTGTGCCATTTAAAGCCACAGAGCTTGACAGACAGGAATGTCACATCTCTGTCGCTTTGTCCTGCAGGTGTGTCAAAGCACCAACATGTTGAAGGAAAACCTTTGAGTCATTCGTTAATCGACTTGGCATCATCGCAAACTAAATCTAGGTTCCTGTGTTAGTTAAAGGAGTATACCAGTGGTTTTGCAGTTTGAGTCCAATATATGCAACCAGCACATATATTACTGACAACCATTTCCCAAAATATACTGCTGAAGTGGTAAATATAAGAATTGTTTTTTCCACCTTCCAGACTGCCATTAGTTTCAGTTCATCCCAGTACACTATTAAAATCAACTTGTAGAGACTTGAAATGTGCTTGAGATATGTAATCCATCACAATGAATACAATGTCTATTCATTTTTTTCTGTCAAAGTAACTTTATTTAACTGGTCCAACACGGAGCTGAATGGAAGAAAATGTGTGTCTCCGCCAGGGAAAATAGTTCCAGAAGAAGACGGCTTTTACTGAGAAATTAAACATTAAACAGGTTCTAATTTCTCAATTTTCTGGTTTTTGTGTTAGCAGATGAAACATTGAATTTTAAGGTTTTTAAACACTTGATTTTGAAATATTCTGGGATTTTGGAAAAAATAACAGCAAAACTATAATCTGGTTGTATGTTTTGAAAAATTGTTGTCAGCAATGTAATATGTATTGTGAGTAATAGTTATTGAGTTTAAACATGCAAAATCACAGGTATGGTCCTTTAAGCATCACACACCTTTTGCTCTGCTTAACTGTGCTTCCTTTTCTCCCTGCAGGGGAACATTTATAGAGTTCCGCAATGGAATGCTCAACATTTCTCCCATCGGTCGGAGCTGCACGCTGGAGGAGAGAATCGAATTCTCAGAAATCGACAAGGTAAATCACCAGCAGGAAGTCACTTTTAGTGACCAAATCAAGTCATGTTTATTTTTGTAGCCCAATATCACATAAAATGTCTCAAAGGGCTTTACAGACCCACACATAAGCAGTTCCCGACCAGCCCAAGCTCTCTAAGAAGACGAGGAAAAACTCCGTAATAAACCTTATTATATAAGGAAAATGGAAGAAACCTCGGGAGAGGCTGTTCAAAGAGAGATTCCCTCTCCTCAAATGACCAGGTGATGCAAAAGGAGCCACAGGTGTAGAAACAGGTAAAGAGCCAAAAACAAGGAAATGTTACAGAAAAAAAGAACACATGATCTCCAGTGTTAGTTTAGTCAATATGAAATTGACGTTATATTTATTAAAATATGAAAATATGAGTCACATGGGAGGGGGGGGCATCATGGGTGTCACAGCCGAGCTTCAGGACCCCAACACTCACACATGAGTGCGAGGAGGGTTCATGTATCCAAAAAGAGAGAGAAGTAAATTAGCAAGATGTATATGGGAAACGGCAATTAGCAAAAGTCATGTGAGAATGGAAAAAGCCTGACTGATAAATGGTGAGCCCTACCATCCTGCTACACTCACACTGCTGACCTATAAACATAGGCTGAATAAAAATACATTCCATTTATATAGCGCTTTTCTAGATACCCAAAGTTGCTTTACATTAGCTAGGCTGAGAAAANCATTCCATTTATATAGCGCTTTTCTAGATACCCAAAGTTGCTTTACATTAGCTAGGCTGAGAAAAAATGATTGATAAATAAGGAGGAGGTATCAGCGGTATCATATAGTGGTATCACTATCCCAAACCACAGAGACCACGCCTACCTGCTGTTGGATGGAGGGTCACTTATTCAAAATGTAACGAAACAGATGGGATTTAATGTCTAAATGTCAGTAAAAATACAAATGTAGCGTCATTATTTTAATCAGAGTCGTGTTGTGCAGATTATCTGTCTGTGAAATGGTTCAGTTAGGCAATGAAAGAGAGAAAGGGGAGAGAGAGTGTTGGGGACATTAAAACAATGTTTAGCTTTCAGAACAGCGTAACAAGGAGTCCACTGATGGCTGACGGAACTGTGACATGGAGGAAGCAGCCAGATTTAAAGATCATGTTGCTCTGAACCGTCAGGATTCAATCTGACGCTGAGCAGAGCACATAATAAGTAATAAGTCCTAATATATGTCATAATATATCAATCTAACAGACTAAACAAGACACAGAGCACCGTTCATTATTACATTAATACACAGCTAACAAGAGGAACTACAAGGGTTGACTGATAAGTTCTGAGCCTGACACATTTTTAGAATAGAAGTAATATAACTCCTTTATGTCTTTCTTCATGCTAATAAATGAATGATCACAACAGGACAACACACACAACAGGTGAACTCAAAGGCAACCTCACAATAACTTATTCACCTGAATCTCAGTATAGCATTTATATGGAGGATTTACACACTCAAAGCCAAAAAAAAAAAAAAAAANAAAAAAAAAAAAAAAAAAATCAGTTAAGTCACCTCTATTAGACATAACCTAAGAAAACATCCAATGCTGCTAATGAATAAACAGGTATAACTTCATTCATGACTGTGTCACCACCTGATTCTGACCTCACCAGTCTGTCTACACATTACAACCTTTAATTTTCTATTCACAGGTCATCCTGCACCTTTTAATCTGCTGATAATGCCTTTTTTTTTTCATTGCTTAAATTTCTTTAAAAAGATGGTGAGAACAGATGTTACAATACTAGGCAATATAAGCAATTAAAGAGGGAATACCCTGATTTTTGCTAAACTAAATTATTCAAAATATAGAATTACAAGGTGCAAAAACTTATTATTGTCGGCCTACAAAAGCATATGATGTGCAAAATGCTTCAGCAGGCAGTATTTCAGGATGAATAAATGGCCTGTACTCTCCCAAAAAAAAAATCAAAAACAAATAAAAAACTATGACCACACAGTTGCTGATCTGGACAAGGGTGGGGGTGGGGTTTATTATTTGACTAAACAGGCCATATTCAGACAGCAGAAAACAAGGTTTGGGGGTGTTAAACCATGACTTTACACTCGAGTTCCATAGAATTGGCATCTTTATTCATCACATGCCCAAAGTAAAATAAAAAAGTGCATAAAATTTAAAAAAAAGAAAGATGGAGATGCTGAGGATTGAACCCAGGACCTCATACATGCAAAGCACACACTCTACCACTGAGCTACATCCCCACACACACTTACAGAAAGTCTGAGTTTCACACTGCCGCGTCCCTTCAAACTGAACGTTTCTACTATTACAGAGGACATTTCTGCACTGTCATTTACTGTAAACAACCTGAATAAGTTAAATCTACCCAAAAAAAATTTGAGAAATCTGATTACCTCAAAAAAATTGAGTTTCCAAACTTAATGCTTATACTTTCATTCAATTCAATAAAATTGAGTTTACTGTACTCAAGTAATTTACTTAATCCTGAATTTAATATGTTTGGTTGCATACTGATATAACTTGCTACTGCTAATTAAATAAATCAAGTCAAGCCAAGTAATTTGTTTTAAGTTTAAATCAATTAAAACTAAAATTATTTTAAAACAGGTTCAGAATCACAGTTATATTACTTTTTTTTCTTAATTTAGCCTTTATTTATGCAGGGGTAGCTCACTGAGCATTGAATGCTCTTTTGCAGAAATACCCTGCTCACCTATCAGTGTGTAAAGAGTGTAGAGGAAGACTTCTCAGTGAACAAAGTGAAACTCTTTGCTCAGTGAAAAGTCCCTCAGTTAAAGCTTATTAAAGCTTCAACAACAAGAGCGATATAATCAGAAGCTGACAGCAGAATGCAGCAGGGAGGTCACTAAAAGAAAAGACGCTCTCTCTGATGGTTACACACCAAAAAGTAGAAAGCATTTCAAATGTAACTCAAACTGCTACAGCAACAAATATACTTATACAAAGCTATAACATTCACAAAAAGAATTATAACAGATATTTACAACAGAAATATTTCCAACAGAACTAGAACTCCCAGCAGGCCTAGAACTAGAACTAGAACTAGAACTAGAACTCCCAGCATGCCTTGCAGCATTGCAAGGCATGCTGGGAGAATCAGAGCAGAGTCACGTGTGTCATTTAACTCAAAACAACTGAGTCANCAAGGCATGCTGGGAGAATCAGAGCAGAGTCACGTGTGTCATTTAACTCAAAACAACTGAGTCATTATTGAGTCATTAGCACCTAAACTCCTGCAGTAGTTAACAGTACTTAAAGATTCTTAAAGATTTTAAATTGTACTAATTTTTACAAGTTTTTTTTTTTTTTATTATTCCTTACTCAGTTTTTCTGAGTGGAGTGTACTATTGGGATTTACAGTGTATATGAGTGACTTTGACCTTCAACTATAAATATAAAGTTAGTGACAGTTTCATCGTGCATCAGGCTCTGGTTAGGGGCCCCTGAGGCTCTCAGGCTCCTGTCTTGTGCCCAGTTGGCCCATTCAGTAATCAGTTTCTGGGTGGAGTTGGATGGAGATAATGTAGAAAAATAAGTAACTGCAACTTGTACTGTATGAAAACTGAGTCAAGTCAACTGGAATCAAGTTTTTAATCCTGAAACGTTTGACCATTCATCCATTCATCATTCATTCACTCATAATATATCTGTAATTGAAGGTTTGTTGTGATTTGACAGCATAGTTACTGTAGTTACTGGAGGTTTAACATCCTTCTGTGCATCATCTGACATCATCTGACTGACGAAGCCGTTTGGATGGATGGTGAAACGTTTCAGAATTTAAAAAAACTTGAATCCAGTTGACCTGGCTGAGTTTTCATACAGTATATCTACCAGCCTGGATGACTGTGAATCTTCATCAAATAACTGCAACATGATTTTCCTGTGCTAGACTCAGAATTTATCAATCAACCCTCTTATGCTCAGTCGTCATTTCCTTATTTGTTTGCCTTTGTTTCTTTGATAGCTAACCCATTTCAAAGTGATGCTTGTTTCTGTGGTTTCATGCAGCTGAATAAATGTCCTGACTTTGTGTGGCTTTACTCCACAGAGAGAGAAGATCAGGGAGAAATTTGTTGCTGCTCTGAAGCAGGAGTTTGCTGGAAAAGGTTTACGCTTCACTAAAGGTGAGACACTGCGACACATCAGAGCCAGCTGGCACGCAGAGGGCCAATTTCCAGGAAGAAAGGTCCAAGTCTGGCTGCATTTGTTTTCAGCTAGCAAAGCCTGCTGCCACTTTAACGAGTCGAAAAGTTGTCTATCACACACTCCTTTGTTGTATCTCAGCAGAATAAAGTGTGTGTGTGTGTGTGTGTGTGTGTGTGTGTGTATGTGTGTGTGTCTGGTTCTCTGTGTAAATCTAATCAGCTCACATTATCCATTTCAACTCTATTCCAGTAAACATTACTCTGTCGCCTCTCAGTCCTGCAGCAGGACAATCCAGCAAAACTAACACATACATGTAGATACTAAATGGATTTGGCCTGATACACTCATTATGCACTTTTGATTCTAATCCAATTAGGATGAGCTCTTTTTTTTTTTCAAACGTCACATAAAAACTAAAATCAAATTGAAATCGGCATAAATCAAAGTTAGTTAGAATGTATCATACATGTTACATATACCGTAAACACTCACATGCAGCTACATCACGTGTTGCATCCAAAAAGTAAAGTTGCATGCATGCACAGTCACACAATTACAATTATAAAACTAGTTATACCCACGTGTCATGCACGGTGTTGGAGTATACATGTAAACTGCATGTGTGTAACAGATAACAGGTAACTTATATGACAACCCCCNCCCCCCCACCCCAAAAAAACAGGGAAAAACCTTGTTTGTTTGTTTGATATGTGTCTGTGTCAAAATGATTCTGACCTCACACGTGTGGGCATTATCTATCACACACACACATACAAACAAACACACAGACACACACACACTCTCGCTCTCTCTCTCCCCCTTTGGCAACAGAGGAGTGAGGGATGAGATGTTTTTTCTCTGGTTAATCGGGTACTTTCCGTTTGCGGAGGCGTTCGGCGAGGTGCGAGGCGCCGTTAACGACCCGTTACCGCTGTTCACACACAGCTGGAGAGGAGATGGACCGGATTGTTTTTCCACGTCACTCCTGGCATGTAGCAGAATGATTGATTAGAAAATTATAACCTCTGAGTCACACACACACACACACATGCACAATCACTGTCAGGGGTTTATATAAGCTCAATTAGTAACTTTGACGATTTAAAATGCTATATGTTATAATTAGCGGTGTAAAGTTGTGAAGATAAAATACTTTTGTTGAGCGTCTGTACTTTAGTTATGTATATTTTCATCAACATTTTTAAAAGTCCTACTTCTTATATAGCGTATACTGTGAGCTGTTCTTTCATCTTTTTGACATTTACTGGGTCCTTTACTTGTGAGGAAATTCATTCCCTGCAGATGTTAATCCCATAACCCATCCTAAATCTGACCTTAAAGGACCATACCAGTCGTTTTGCATGTTTGAGCCCAATAAATACAACCCGCATACACGTTACTTACTTATGAACAACAATTTCCAAAACATAAAACTGCATTTTAGTTTTCCTGTTATTTTACCAAATCCCCTAATCTTTCAAAGTCAAGTGCTCAGTTTATACACACACCTTAAAATTCAATGTTTCGCCTCTAAACAGATGTCCAAATGTAGAAGGGATAGTCACTTTTAATTTCTCAGTAAAAGTCGTTTTCTCCTGGGACTATATTCCCTGGCGGAGACATACATTTTCTTCTATGTTGGATTGGTTAAATTAAGCAACTTTGGCAACAAATTTAATCGACATGTTATTCGCTGTGATAGATTATGTATCTCAAGCACATTTCATGTCTTTACAAGTTGATTTTTTATAGCATACTGGAATAAACTGAAGCCAACAGCAGTCTGAAAGATAGGAAAAAGAAATCTAATATTTATCGCTCCAGTAGTATGCTTTGGAAAATGGTTTGCAGTAACATAATGTGTACTTATTTTTGTATTTATTGGGCTCATACATGCAAAATCACCAGTATGATCCTTTAACCTTAAAACCAAGTCTTATCTCCCCATAATTAAAGGTAAAGTCCTCACCTTGAGACTTTGTTAAGAGACTTTTTTGTCCTTATAACACACACACACACACACACACACACACACCATCGGGATACTGAGGACATTTGGCCGATAGCGTGCAGAAGATAAGATTTACTTATTTGTTTTTCAGTCTGTACATTTTTCTGATCTCTGCCACATAAACCTTTTGCTAAAATTTTTTTGCACAATAAATTTATTAAGTACAATTTTAAGTTACTTGACTTAAGTATTTCCCTTTTCTGAGACTTTCCACTTTGGGAAATGTTGCACTAAGATTAATATCCTTTTGTTATATGTTTCTTTTCCTCATTTTTCTTCATAATATCATATCTTTGCTTAATTTCTTAATTTATGTATTTCTTCATTTTAAGTTTATTCTTTCATTTTATTTCTTTCATTTCTTTCATCCATCCTTTTTTTTCTTTTTCTTCCTATCTGTGTTCAGATTATTTGTAAATTCCCAAATTTGGAGAAAGAAGGTTTTCACCCCACAGCTAAACAAAGCTCTACTCTTCCTCATAATGAGTACTTTTGATACTTGAGTACTTTTTACTGCTAAAACTTGTTTACTTTTACTTAAGTGGAAACTTTGAATATGTTTTTTTTTTTTTTTTTTANTTTTTTTTTTTTTTTTTTTAACTTATACTGAGGTGAAGGATTGGATTGGAGTAGTACTTTTACAGCATAGTGACTGAAGGTCTCACACACACACACACATTTATGAAGACAGCTGTGTGTTTAGGTATTGGGTGGGGGAGGGGCTGACTGAATGAAGCTCTGCAGTATTTCCTGTGTGTTTGGCTGAAGGTGTTTGGGATGGAGGTATGTGGAGGGTGTGAGGGAAATGCACGCTCTGATTGGCTGAATGATCTTCAGCTGTTGCCTTTGTGATTGGCTCTTTGAGTCCTTCAGCTTCATGAAGGTGAAAAGGGTGATGGGTGCGACGTCAGAGTGAAAAGACTCACTAAGCTTTGCAGGATACTTTTCAGTCAAAGGTCATATTGGTAATTTGCTTTCATGTTGAGGCTTTTTTTTCTTTCTAAAGTAATAAACTAGCCTGTGAGAGAAATATCTACATATAATATAATAACACACTTAATCATATTTTCTCTGAGCTGCAGTCCATGAACACATCACACACACACAGTTTTCTCTTTTAGAACCTTTCTAGGTTAAAAAATATTCATAATATTAAATTTAAAAAATCATGAACTTTTTTTTTTTTTTTTTTTNTTTTTTTTTTTTTTTTTTTTAGAAATTCTTAAACATTTATTCCCAGAACTTATTTTATTTCATTTTCGCTAGAATCAACAATTTCCTAGAAACAGCATGAAAACAGTCAAGCTTGGCAGAAATGTGAAGATTTTCACAGGATAATTTTTTTGTGTATTTATTTAGTTTATTTGCACAAGTTAAGAACATACAGAGGAGATAAAAACAATTTAAGTGTGCAGAGAGACGAGAAGCACAGAGGGCTTATTATTCATTGCCTCTAATGATTAAATATAAATTGCAATAACAAAACGTGCTGCAATGAAAATATATCAAGAAATTATTTAATAAAATGGATATTACAGTAAGTTACTTTTTCTGCATTTTTGTAAGACTTTAAATTTCAAGTCATTTTAAAAGGAGAAAAGAATTTCCATAATTTGGTTCCCCTTCATCATTAAAAATTGAAATTCACAATTATTTGGAAGGTGAAGATTTGAAAAATATCTAGTTGACTTACAGTGGATCTGTGAATGTATTAATAATACATTGTGTATTAATTATGCATAATGTATTAATGGATTAAATAAAGGAGAAGATGGAGTGTGAGGCTTTGAACAGGCTGCAATCCCAATAAAATGTTTTTGGAGAAGCAAAATTGATTAAAAAAAAAAAAAAATGAGCAGAGACTGAACGCGTGGTGTAAATAAAGGTGATGGAGCTCTGTGTGGGATGTTGCCAAAGAGAAAGTGATAACACTACACTGCAAACACAACTTGACACTTTTCTTTGTCTGCTTTTATCCTTTCATAGAAAAAAAAAAATCAGGAGCAGATATGTGTAACTGATAACAGAATGTGGAGTTATAACATGTTTTTCCTCTTTAAAAATCTCCAGAGGAAATAGCATGTGTATAGAATTATGCTGCGTTCGAGGTACCTCGGAAGTCGGATTTCTCCCAGTTGCAAGTTGTGACTTCTGACGTCAAACTGTTCCAGCCAAATGTAAACAAAAAGCATGGCTGAACACCAATACTGTAAGATTAAATAAACTTAGTAATAAATGCTAACTAAAGTAAAGTTAGATTACAGCACTGTTTGGTTGTNATTAAATAAACTTAGTAATAAATGCTAACTAAAGTAAAGTTAGATTACAGCACTGTTTGGTTGTGTTTTATTAAACATTTGTGCAGACAAGTAATATTCTGAAATTATTCACACTTATGTATCAATGGCAAACAATTATTATGCACTATAGATAGTTAACTTGGCGATGTATTTTGACCTTTTTCTTTCAGTGTCGCAAGAAAAAATACTTTATTCGTCTGTTAGCTGATCGTTTGCATTCATAAAGCTCGCTTCCACGGCACCGCCATGTTGAGTGATGTCATACTCGTAAAGTCTGGATAACCTAGATAATTTTGGTCCAAGTTTCCTAGTCGGAGCTCCGACTTTAATGCTGCGTTCGACAGACCTCAGAAGTCGGATTTTTCTGACTTCCTACTTGGAAAAATGTGTTGGAACGGCACTTGAAGTCGACTGGGAAAATTCCGACTTCCGAGGTCTGATGAACGCAGCATAAGTGCCGTTCCAATGCATTTTTCCAAGTAGGAGGTTGGGAAAATCTGAGTTCCAGGGAACGCAGCATCAGCTGTTGTTGTATCTATAGTATACCGGTAATAACTGTTTGCCATTGGCACATAAGTGTAAATAATTTCAGAAAATTAATTTTTCTGCACAAATGGTTTGATACCGACTGTAGTATCGTTGTAACACAATCCAGCCAAACACTCGTATCATCTAACCTTACTTTATATTACTTTATTTACATTTATTACTAACATTATTTATTTTATATGGCGTTCGGCCATGCTTTTTGTTTTCATTTGACATGGTGGGGGCTGGAATGCTTGGAGGTCATGTCAGAATTTTCACCTGGGAAATTCCCACCGACATCCCACTTTGACTGGAACGCAGCATAAGACAGCGATGTTCATGATGATGATGATGCCTCTATCAATCTTCATTTTCTTCTTCTGCATCTATTCTTAGGCGGTCTCATCAGCTTTGACGTGTTTCCTGAGGGCTGGGATAAGCGTCTGTGTCTGGACCTGCTGGACTGTGAAGGTCTGGACACCATCTACTTCTTCGGCAACGAGACATCAGTCGTAAGTTCCAGACAGGAAACAGGAAGTCCAGTTATGAGTATAAATCACCTGTAACAGCTCTGCTCTCCAGTTATGATTATATTTATCATACTTAGAGAAGTCCTGCATGGTAAGTACTGTATATGTGATGGGAGCTGTTCCAGAAGAAATTTTAGCAGAATTGCTCATATGACTCATATAAAATATCACTTTATATTAACCCTCTGGAGTGTAAAGTCAGTCACTTTTGACACATTATTTGCTGATTTCTGGAGACTTGCTTTTATTTTCTAGAATCTAATAGAATCAAGTAGAAAAATGGCAACTTTTTTTATAATTTACCTGAGGTTTTTTTTTTTCTAAATTCTTTTAGCTTGGATTTTTCTTTTTGTTNTTTATAATTTACCTGAGGTTTTTTTTTTTCTAAATTCTTTTAGCTTGGATTTTTCTTTTTGTTGCTGTTCTTGAATGAAGAATTCTCTTGAAAATTGATTTGAGACTCCAGAGGGTTAATTAATTACTGTTAGGTTTGATGTGATTTTATTGAATCCAAATTAAATATTTACATTTTTAATGTTTTTAATTTGAATTTTAATCCGAATTTGTTATTTAGCCGACTGATTACTGTTAGTTTACTGTAAAACAGAGCTGATCAGAGCTTCTAATTTGGTGCTTTATCAACTTGGAACCTGATTAAAGTGGATCACAAAGTGGAATCAGAACCTAAATATGAAAACACCTGAGATCTTGTGTGATGAAACATACAGTAATGTGTGCACGCTCACACACATAAACACATTTTGTCGCACAGACTGTTATGAGTAATTAGAGCCGCTGCGTGTTGAGCTGTAAAAACCTTCTTACGGAGGAGAAAGCAGCTGTTGTGCTGCTGTAAACACGACAAACACTTTAGACTGGCATGACGCAATGCCGAGGTCAAAGTTCAAAGGTCTTGGCTGTGGATTGGCAGAGCTGACCCTGATAAGTGATACGAAGCTGCAGCCATTTCTAGTTTTCATGACAGAGTTTCTCTCTTTAGGGAGGAAACGATTACGAAATTTTCAATGACCCTCGGACGATCGGTTTCACAGTTTACTCTCCAGAGGACACGGCCAGGCTCTGTCGGGAGATATTCATCAATCCACCTCATGAGTTTTGATGTAACCCCACCCTACCACCACCACTCCTCAAACTCCTTCTGAGCGCCCACCTGTGGTCACTGCAGGTACTACAACCAGCACCTTGAACCGAGGCTGTTTCTGAGCAGCTGGACGGTACAACTACTGAAGTTAAAGGAGCGTACTGGTGATCATACACATTTGAACCCAATATACAATCTGTATACACATTACGGTATTGATAACCATTTCCCAGAAATATATTACTTAATGGTAAATTTCAGAATTTTTTTTCCTAGCTTCCAGACTGCTATTGGTTTCAGGACATTGTAGTTCACTATTAAAATCAACTTGTAGAAACTTGAAACGTGTTTGAGATACATAATCCATCATAGCAAACAAGACGTCTGTGAGTTGGTTTTTTTTTTGTTTGTTTTTGTTTTTTTTTTTTCTTCCTGAAGTAACTTTATTTAATCAATCCAACATGGAGCTGCATGGAATAATGTATGTCTCCGCCAGGAAATATAGTCCCAGGAGAAGACAGCTTTTGACCATGCCGTATAAACATTGGATTTTAAAGTATGTGTATCACGAACACTTGATTTAGAAAGATTAGGGGATTTGGGAAAATAACCAGAAAACCAAACTATGGTTTTGTGTTTTGGAAATGGTTATCGGTAACATTACATGTATGCAGGTTGTGTGTATTGGGCTCAAATGTGTACAGTCGCCGGTATGGTCCTTTAAATGTGATTACTGTGAATGGGAACAGATCTCAATGGGGTCATTTGGCAAATCTGGACAGATTAACTTGTCCTTTTGCTTTTTAAAGGGAATGAATAAGTGTTATGTGTTAATGTGTTTTAAGTGTTTCCCTAAAATGGAGATTTAAATGTTGTGCCAGAAGATTTGATGTCACATATGAGATGAACATAAAGGTTTCGTGAATCTGTCCGCACCATAAAACACTCAAATCACGCAACAGGACAGAATGATGGACCTGTATTTGTTTTGCACTAATGTTATCATATTATTATTATTATTATTATTAATATTATTATCATTATTATTATTATACCTGTAGCTGGTATACTCTGAACACTGTTGAAGGAGATGAAAAACGAGTCAGTGAGTAATATTAACTCTCTGCAGTTTAAGTTGTTTTGTTTGTAGTTGTTTGGAATTCTCTTTGAATTTGGCTTAAAAAAGCTGCACTATAAAAAATTTTTCAAGTGATTTTTTTTTTGTTTTTTTTGTTTTTTTTGCCAAGCTTGTAAACAGCAGAAACACATCCTGAGCCCTCGTTTATTCTTTCCAGAGTGAGTATGAAGGATCAAGTGTGGCGTTGTTTTTTTTTTAGTCTAAAATCAATATCTTGTTATTATTCTAGAATTTATTCTAGTAATTTATTCTTTTTTTGTAGAATAAAAAAAATACTTTTTATTTTCTGGATTTTATTAGAATCAAGTTGAAAATCGAGAGTCAATAGAGAATGAATAGATTTATTTTAGAATTTCTTCCTATTATCTCTATTTTTCCCCTTAATTTCTTGAGACTGTTCTTTTCTAGAATTAATATGAAAATAAAAAACTTACTAGAATAAATTCATTTCAGAATTTCTTTCAGATTTGTTTTGGAAGATTTTGTTTCTAATTTCTGGAAAATTCCTCATTCAAAAAAAAAAAAAAAANAAAAAAAAAAAAAAAGATTTGAAGTCAGATTTGTCATTCTTCCTGGTTAATTTGTTTTTAACAGTGAAGCTTTTAATACGGGACATAAAAGCCTAATTTAATGAAAAGTAAAGTGCAAAAACAACTTCAGACTTCAGAGAGTTAAAACTTGAATCATCTGCTTGTTTTGTGTTTGATCTGAAAAATAAGTTGAATGAAGAGTTAAAGAAGACAACATATGAATCATTCCAAATATAGTGATCTGACCATAATACGACATTATTCGCGTTAACTGGTGGCTGAATCCCTTCTTCTTTAATGTGAAAACATACACATACATTCACACATTCACATACACAAGTTTTCATTCATCATATTCAAACAGAAGAAAAGTTGACCCTTCGATGATTTTATCTTAACCAGCGCATCAAGCTACCGTGACCAAGTCACTCTGCAAACTTTTATTGTCACATGATGTTTTTATGAAACAGATTTTTACATGCTGCATCCTGATCTGTAACTTATGGATTCATTTTACAGATTTATATCATTTTAGATTGAAACATTTCAACACGAGCAGGTTGTGTTCAGAATTTTTACGTAACTTTTTAACATGTGAATTGAATTAACTTGTGTAATTAGCCATAACAACTTAAAGGACCATATGGGCCATTTTGCATGTTTGAGAGTAATATATTCAATTTTCATACACATAAGGTTGCTGACAATAATTTCCCAAAGGATAAAACTGTATTTCAGCTTTTCTGATATTTTGCAAAATCTCTTAATCTTTCAAGATCAAATATTAAAGTGATACACCCACCTTAAAAATTGATGTTTTTCCTGCTAATAGTTATGCAAAATTATGAAGTCATCACAGCAGTTTAAATTTTTCGATAAATGCAGGTCTTCTTTTGGGACTGTATTCCCTGTTGGAGACATACATTCACCCTGTGCTTTTTATTGTGCTTAAACGCTAAAACTACCAAAAAAAAATGTATTTATTTTTTATTAAAAACAACCTAAATACACGTCTTGTTGGAGATATCCCAAGAATGTTTCAAATATCAACAAGTTGATTTTAATAGCTACCAGAATGAACTGAAACCAATGGAGGTCTGGAAAATAGGAAAAACATTTTTAATTCACTGTTCCAGTAGTATGCTTTGGGAAATGATTGTCAGTAATGTTACATGTATGAAAATTGAATATATTAGGCTCAAATATGCAAAATGGATGGTATGGTCCTTTAAAGTTACGTTTTTTTCATGATTTGAATCATGTTGAGGAACAAAATGTATCCTTAGTTGATTATTGTATCTGAGACTTTCAGTCGATGGGATTCAGTAGCTGCAGACTGTAACACTCCTTTAAAGCCACATGCATCATGTACATGCACAGCAGAGAATCAGCCTTTATGTTAATGTGATGCTCATTGCAATTTACCATGTCGTTTTTTTCTGTTGTGTATCGAAGACAAATCTGTATTTTATGTCCATTCACTGTAATAAATCTTTTTTCTTACATGTAAATAATTTCACTTTTCCCTGCTTTTCTTACTATTTGTTCAGTTAAAAATAAGAAATGTAATGCAGGCAGTGATAGTCGACTACAGGTTGCAGTTCCCCTTAGGCTCCACTAGAGGGTGCTGGTGGAGTCCCATCACTGCAAGTGAAGCGGGTTAATGAATGATTAAAACCGTTTTTCCTTCACCCATAGAGGTCTCTGCTACGATCTAACATGCCATTATTTGTTTGTTTTTTAATTCAGGTGACTAAAATGTATTTAATAACTGTCTTGTAACGATGCTGTGACTTGAACTTTGACATCTTACAGTTTATAATTCCTATTGGACTGGAAGTGTCACGTGACCCGGAAGAGCGGCGAAGCTACGTGACGACATTGCTGTCGTCATCACATAAGAGTAAAAATATAACATATAATACCACATAAATAACATAACGCGTTTATGTTATTGATGTGGCGTTTCATTCATGGAGCATCAGTTTCTATGTTGGTATGAGTTTTATTCATAGTATTTATTATTGAAAAGCGTCATTGTAGTAACGCTGATGCACACCGTCAATCAGAGTGACAGTACAGAGGGTCAGGTCCCTTCCTCTGGTTGTATTCCGGCATCGCTTCTCGGCCTTTTGGCTAAGATCAAGTGTAGTATCTGTTCTTATCAGT
>VXCM01006551.1:0-17476 GCA_014773175.1 Lucifuga dentata | reverse complement strand
ACTGTTCCAGTAGTATGCTTTGGGAAATGACTGTCAGTAACGTTATGTGTATGAAAATTGAATATAATAGGCTCACACATACAAAATGACCAGTATGGTCCTTTAAGTCTGTCAAAGAGAAGGATCACCATGAGGGTGAGAGAAAAGCAGAGAAACAGGATCTAAATGAGTGAAAAGCGGTTTAGTGTTTAATATCGTGTCACATTGAACCCATCAGACCCGTTCATATTTCTTGGACAGCAGCCGTCCTGCCAGTGCCGCACATCAGTGGCTCACAGCTCAGCACAGTGTGTTCAGTCAGGAAGTGACCCCATGTCCCAGGGACAGCAGAGGCCACACAGAGGCCACGCAGCCAGGCCGACGCCCCACCGCCGCAGAGACGCCCGGAGCGCAAGACTCCCCAGACACGGAGAGCCATGGAAACAACCCAGGCCAGGAGGGAGGCACCCATGGGCCCACCCCCAAGCACACAAGGCAGGCAAGCACTCCAAGGNGTCTGTGTATAATGGTAGTTTTGTTTTATGTTTACCTGCCCAGGTACTGCAGATGGAAATTAGCTGTAAGCTAAATCTGGTACAAAACATCTTTTCTCAGTTTGAGATTAATGTTTTTTGTGCATGGTCCCTTTCTAAATAAAATAAACTAAATAAATAAATAAGGGGGAGCCTGGCTCCACCACGCGCAGGCCCACACCCCACAGGGACTACCGACTAGCGAGGAGGGTGGGGGGCATCCACGTCCCTCGTGCAAGGAGGGCCTGCCAAGCCAGTGGCAAATCCTGCCCAGATGGAGCTTCAAGTCCACACACCCACAGCCAAACCAACAGGGCATAGACAGCCCCCACCCCCTATCCCCGAACACACTTTTTTTTTTTTTTTTTTTTTTAAATGGCAGGAGAAGGTTTCTGGTCATAATCTGACGCCGTGGTTTAATGCTGTTGGCGTGTTCACGTGTTCAGACTGAACTCTGCACTTTACGTGTTGAATGAAGAACCGTTTGAATTTCCATCTTGTGTATTTTATGTGGAAGCCACAGCGCTTTTCCCCTCTTTCTCTGGCAGATTCTATGTAGGGGAGGGGATCTGGCATTTCACTTGGCAACCACGCTGAGAGGAAGAAGAGGGGATTTTCCACGCTCCCTCCACTTTTACATCGGACCAGCCTGAACGTAAAACATGACTCTTTATTAGCTGATATTTACGGATAAATTGAATTATCGTCAAAATAACGAAAGTTTCTTTGGAAAACTGTTTTCAGCCAAAATGGAATCTAAACAGGCAGACTGGTGCTCGCTCCAGATGGCGTTTGTCCAAACTCTCTTACCCTGAGGGGCTTTTTTTGACAGATGTAGGAATGCGATAGAAAACAAAGATAAGAGAACATAATCCAGCCATCTGTGTGGCTGAGAGCATGGAGGAGGCGTGTAATGATGGCTGTGATGTAGTGACAGCAGCATGAGATCGGGATTATAAATCCCAGATTACACACATACACACACATCCTGCTTTCACTAAAATCATTCTGAAACATGCCTCGATCTCCTCATGAAGTCAGTTTTCCATTTGCTATTATTTTCATATCAATTTTCATGTCAATCATTCTCTCTCGTCTCATTTTCATGCTATACGGTGGATCAGGTTCTGCTTTTTTAATCTCCGCCTATATTAACTGTCATAAAGTCCTGAGATTAAAATCAGATTTAGCTGAAGACATCATCTCAAATGACAAACGGAAGTCACGTATATGCAGCCGTGGTGCGCTCCAGCGAATCGAGGACTCCGTGACAGCTCTGATCATGTGATGCGTCATAATTGCCGCAGTGGAAAATGTGCTTTTTGAGAGGTCAAACTGAAATGTAGGGGAAAAAAAAGACGGTCTTTGCTGGCGTAAAAGAGAAACTGCTCATTATCTGGTGGAGCATCGCCGTGTTTTGGATCGCGTCTCTATGTCCTTGTGTCCCTCTGGTTCAGGTCTCCGCAAGTTGGTTTCTGGTCAAATATCATTGTTTCAGACACACACACACACACACACACACACACACACACACACACACTTTCCTCTCCTCCAGCTCACAGAGTCAATTTATAGAACTGAGTCACCCTCAAGTGGAGGCGTTTAATCTCAACAGCAGTGACACAACCTCAATTATCTTTCTCTGCACATGGCTGCGCTCGCCTGCCAACATGATCTAAGAACAGAAGACTAAAATCCACACGCAACCCTCTTATTTTTGCCGTTTTTGTTGTAAAACTAATGATTCGCTTGTGTTAGCATGTTGTCTGTGTCACAGCAAGTTTGCCGCTACTTTGTCTGTGTCTTTAATTAAGCCAGCAAATAAGGAAGACTGTTTCATCTTTTATGGTACTAATGAGAAGCAGCTGTCCATCAGTTTGATCCAAACTGGAGAAGTTCTGAAGTTCTAGAGCCATATTAAAGGACCATACCACCCATTTTGCATGTTTGAGCCTAATATATTCAGTTTTCATGCATGTTATGTTACTGACAATCATTTCCCAAAGGATAAAACCGTATTATAGCTTTCCTAATATTTTGCAAAATCTCTTAATCTTCCAAAATCAAATATTCAAGTGATACACCCACCTTAAAAATCCATGTTTCTCCTGCTAATAGTTACACAGCCTTATGAAGTCACGGTCCTTTAAATTTTTCCATAAACGCAGGTCTTCTTTTGGGACTATATTCCCCGGTGGAGGCATACATTCACTCCACGCTTTTTATTGAGCTTAAACACTAAAATTACATAACTTCTAAAAAAACCTGAATACACGTCTTGTTGGTGATGATGGATTACCTATCCCAAGAACGTTTACAGTATCAACAAGTTGATTTTAATAGCAGAATGAACTGAAACCAATGGAGGTCTGGAAGGTAGGAAAAACATTTTTAATTCACCGTTCCAGTAGTATGCTTTGGGAAATGATTGTCAGAAACGTAACATGTATGAAAACTGAATACATTAGGCTCAAACGTAAAATGGACGGTATGGTCCTTTAAGAACCTTAGATTCTCAACAATAACAATAACAGTCTGGGTTAATTTTCACCTCCTTTGGCGTTTGCAGGTTCTGCTCTTAAAGCCATTACAAACCAAGAGAGACGAAAACAAATAACAGGAAAATGCTAAAATTTCAGAGGCAAATTTGTAAATGTATTTACACCAAATACAACACAATTTTTGCAAATATTTATATAAAACACTACGAAAAAAATACTACGAAAAAAATGAAAAACACTACGAAAAAAATGAATTTATCAAGTGATGATGATCTGACCCTGAATTTCCTTAATAAAAGGAGGGAAAAAAATGGAGATTATAGGTACTTCCAAAACTAAGTAGAAGGCAAGAACATGGAGAATTTCATTGTTTGATACAGGAATTAAAGGTTTATAATGACGGCTTTGAGCTGGGAATCAACTCACTGTTGTCATAATGAAGCTCTGCCGCCAATTTGAATGTTTAAGTGTGACGTGACCAACAAACGGCGCTTTGATTGCTGCGATGTGTTGCATTTAGGTTGGAAAAGTTGGAAAAATCAAGCTAAATCCCAGAAAAATAAATGCTGCGATTCCATCAAGCGAAACTGTCCATTTTTAATGCACAAAATATTATACACAAATAATTAATATAATTCGCCTGTGGTGTGAAAAGGTATTTATTGCGATCTTTGTAGGACTTTAAGTGAAAGTAACTGATAAATGTACTAAATGTACTAAATTCTCCATTTGTAAGGACAGTTTATCTGTGGATTAATGAATACCAGGTCTTTCAAAAGCTTCCGAAGGGGACTGCAAACCTTTCCTTGCTGCTGTAGATGCTATCTGTAATGGCTGACCTCGTCCATGAAACCTGAAACTGTGGGTTTTGTCTTTTTTTTTTTTTTNCTTTTTTTTTTTTTTTGCAGAGTTTCATTGCTTGAATGCTTTCAGCACATGCAGTGTTTGTTACCCTCCAAGGTCTTCTGTTTTTGCTTCAGTGGAACTAAGATTTCCACCAGAAGAAGAATTACCTGTTGTGTTTCACAGCTAAGGCATGTTGCAGAAGGAAAACCCCTGCAGCCTTGCATGAATAATAACACACATCCAGATCAGATAATTGTTCGGTTTTAGGAGTTCGTGGAGGAGATGAGGGATCTGAGCTCCCACAGGTAATCAACACCTCTGAAGCTCCACCTTTGTCTCCTCGGAGAGCGAGAGGTGATCGTAAAGCTCTAAAGTTTAAAGGTTTGTGCCATGGAAAGTGATGACTTCCATCTTCCCGTCAACAGACAGGAAGTGCCGATAGGACAAAGAATCTGAGGGAAAGCGACTGGATGTTCTTCGTCCCTAGATCAATGCACCTAGTTTCTGTCTGACAGACGAAGAAGCCCTAATTAAAGCTTTCTCCATCTCTTAAGTATCTGGCCTATTTGGCTAAATGGGGATTTAGATTGAAGCCCAAGGGGAATACTCCAGTTTATCCCACGTTCAAATGGATGGAGAGATATAGAACCTGATATTAATTCAAACACTATTTTAAAGGGACCTTAAGGTTACCGACTACAGCCACAGAGAACAATAAAGAACATTTCTATGGTTATGAGATTATTTGGAGGACAAAACCAGAAGTTACTTACTGAAGCTTCCTGTGATTTATGACTTAAATTACTGTTGATGAGCTAACTTTGATTTTTATTTCTTTGGCTGTTTTCCTTCACTTTCTCATGACTGCACTTCATTTTCTCAACCAAAACAGCAAGAAACGGTGACTTTTGCTGGAAAAAAGGGAAAGTACGGCCTTTATAATGAACAAATTGGTACCAGAATCAATTAATAGCATTGATCATAATAACTCAAAAAAGTGGATTTGGTGTAAAGTTCCTCTTTAAGTGAAGCTTCAGCCTCTTACATGTCATATCATACATATTAGATGCTACATCACCACCAAGCTGTTGCTTTTCTCCTTTTTTTTTTATACTGTTTCCCTAACTTTTACTAATTTATTCATGTTCTCTTCATCTTTGACATGTTGATCAGAGCTGAAATGCATTTAACATTAATTATTACCATAAGTCCTGGAATTGTGTCTTTCTGTTGGCAGGTAACTGACAGGTAAATTAGGCAGATAGATATAAAAATTCCCTTTGTCAGGAACTGGGAGGCGTAACTCCTGCTGGCAGTTGCTCTGATTTCTCTGTTTTTCATACTCCCTCGCTTCTCTAATGAGCTATTTTTATCCTGCTGTGAGCAGCTGTGCATGGCTACAAGAGAAGAGTCTGCTGTAAATTATTAAACATATACAAACATATTCACATTTTGATGCTGTAACGCCAATCACAAGAGTCACTCACTTTACATAAATACTACTCAGATTTTTTTTTTTTTTTTTNATTTTTTTTTTTTTTTTGTCTGTACTGCAATTAAGGCACAAAAATGTAAGACGTATTCTTGAACAGAATTAATAGGATTTCATGTTTCATTTTGCAGCATCAGAGCACGAGGAGAATCCACCAGGTGAGGAAAAGCATGCAGAGGTGTCTACATTTAGACGTATATGTTAGCAGGTGAGAAAATTAAATTTTAAGGTGGATTTACGTCCGGAACATTTGATTTTGAAAGATTAATGGATTTGGCAAAATAACAGGAAAACTAAAATTGGGTTTTGTTTTATGTATTTTGCTTTTTTTGTGTATGCAGGGTATTTAATAGGCTTAAACATGCAAAATCACCAATATGGTCCTTTAAATACCACTTAAAACTGTTCATAACACACAAAATACATGACGTTGCTTTGTGTTTTCTCTTTGGTCTCTTTGAACTTTCACACTCACACACACACACACACACACCACTGCTTTCCTCTATTCTCCCTTGATCCACCTCTTTCATGTCTGGTCTTAGCAGGGTTCTGTGTAAATTGTATGTTAAGCCCCTGACATTATCTGGCAACGCACCCCTCTGATGCACCACTTTATTTAGGAATCGGTCACTCAATCTGGATATAAAACACAGGGTTCAGGTTTGGATTCCAACCTCATTTCAAAGGCTTACGCTTGACGTGAAAAGCGCGTTAGCTTAGCTTTACAGTGTATTGGTGTGGATGAAAGTGAATTAGGAAGAACTTACAGGGCTCAATAATGTTAAATGGAGCCGTTGAGACTAAATTGCTGCTATATTGTTCATAGTCAAACCTCAAGTGACAGCATTATGCACTCGCAATTAACAGAAAAAAGACCTGCGACCACAGGTTATATTTAGACCTCCTCTCCTTTGTCTCCATGGGAATAGAAAGCGTTTCTTGAGCTACTGCGGCCTCAGGTATTTTCCAGAAGCAAACAACAAAAATGCCGGAGTTCTTAAAGCTCCCTGTTCCACAGAGCAGTGGGTTTGTCAAGTGATAATTTCCACTCTGCCACATCCAAGCATCACTAAGTCTGCGTGTAACCGCTGCCCTAGTTTCTCCTCGTACAAGCCTCTAACCGTCAGGAAAGACGAGCTTCAGGTCAGCACATCTGGAAAACGCTGGAGTGACACGTTCTGCTTCCTGTCCCAGTATTTTTTTTTATTTTGTTTTAAAAATCAGGTCTAATGTGGTAAATCAAACTTCAAATCAGCAAACAAATCCTGCTTTATGGTGAGATACGAGATCTCCAATTTTCAGTATTTCTGGCAAAGATAAGTGGTGAAAAATGCAAAAGGTAAAAAATAAATAAATGCCATTATGTACATTATTAATAAAATATATTGTCTTGATAACAGACTAGAAGAACACATTTAAAACGATAAATCACTGCAACACAAAGCAGTACGGTTTATGAGAAATGTGACTTTAACTCAGGTCTGATTAATTTCTGTTGTTATTCTTCATTGTTACGCACAATTACAGAGTAGGAGTGGCAGATGTAGCCTTAAAATAAAATAACTATCATCATAAACTCTAATAACATGAAAAATAAATGAATAAGTTCAAAAGTAGGCACAGTAGAGTGTTTCCCTTTAGACTAAATCCTGTAACATTATAGCTTGTAAACAATAACTCACGAATTTGAGCTGCTAGTCTTCAGTTGGCTATAAAATATAAATACTGCTGACATCTTAAGAGCCAATCTTTAGCAGGTTATGATGCTAAATAGCTTCTATGACACTAACTTAAATATGCTCTGAAATCCAAATCCACCAAAACAGGGGCAGATCTAGGGTTAATGGAGATCCAGGATTTAGCCCAGATCTCCACTGGAAGATCCAGGCATGATGTAGCTTTGGCTAGCTACCAAAGGAAATAGCTTTGGTAGCTAGCCAAAGCTACTTTATATAAAGCTAAATATAAATTTTAATACATCTGTTTAAGAAATGTAACAAATCATGTTACAGCTTTTAACAAATATTATTATTGTACATGAAGTTAAAACTCTTTTTAAATGAAAACCTTTACAACGCTAAACAGCGGCGCTATAAGGTGCGTTATGTCCGTTCCGTCCACCAATTTGGTCCGACCAATCCGTTCACAGCACTGTGGTTCTGCTTTGACTTTGAGTTTGTATAACTGCAAAAATGCTACAGAAAATTCAAAACACACTATTAAAAAAAGATTTGGGGCTTTGTGGAAAACATGCAGGGCTGAAGCCCCATAAGCCCGCCCCTAGCTCCGCCCCTGAACCAAAAGCTCCGAAAGCCCACCCCTAGTGCTGCCCCTGCACCAAAAGCGAAGAACTCAACTGAAGTTAGCGTGTAGCGGCTAACACTGTTCATACATCACAAAAAAAGTAGGCAAATTTCACCACATCGTTAGCTTTTTCTGTCAAAGGAAGTACAGCTAACTAACGCTCCAGCTATGTTTGACTGAGTCAGCGTCACTTCCTGTTTGTTTTATTTTAAAAATCAGCTGATTGGCTCTCCTCCTCAAACACCTTCTGATTTTCTTGATACTCACCCAGGTGTCTCTGCATCAGGAGGAGAAACTAATTTGTTGTGTTTTCACTTTTAGCTGTTAGCCTGTTAGCCTTGTAGCCAAACCATTTCCAAACAACAGAGGAGATAATTCATCAGGCATCTGGGCGCGCTTGTTTTTACTTTGTGGGGAGTTTTTTGTGCATGATATCAACCCTCATCACAGTATAATCATCATGAGGTGACAAATTTTTATCATTTAAATAAATTATACTGGTATCATCATGAATATGCCTCAGTCCTAATACAAAGAATTAAACAGCCCAACTTTCAGCCATTAATAAAAAATAACAATAACAGACACCTATAAAGAGATTTACATGTTCTAAAATAAGAGCCAATAACAGACGTCACACCTGAAGCATGAATCCTTATCAAACCCGTCATCATTTATAGTCATGGTGCACAGAGAGCAGCTGCAGCCTCAGGAGTCACGTCATCTCTGAATCCAAGCCGAGTCCATCTACATGCTAATGGCTGACTTCCTGCTTCCTCTCAATGGAGACGTGACCTTGCGCTGTTCTCTAATATATTCACCCAGGATTCTTCAAGTCATAGCATAATTTCTGGCTCTTGGAAATGTTCAGGACAGATTCTGCAAAACAAGATGCAGGCCAGCTGTAGGCGTAGCGCCAAGGTTATCCGGCTACGTAAACCCTGTGTGATGAGATGGAGCTCCTGTTTTGGGATTTCTCCTCACACAGCAGTTTTTGTCAGAAACTCTGGGCTTTCCCTCATCGAATGTGACATTTAATTTGGCCTGCCTGCATCTCACAATGGTCGCCGTCTGTCTGCACAGTCACAGCTTCTCCATCTCTGCTGTGAATTATTGTTGTAAAACTAAAGGACCATATCAGTGATTCTGCATGTTTAAGCCCAATAAAAACTACCTGCGTACACGTTACGTTACTCGGTCCCTCCAGGATTTCGTGACGTTTTTTTGTGATTTCTGAAGCCATAAATGTATGTTTTTGCATCAGCTTTTCTGAAATTCTGTGATATATTTTGCGGTTTTTTTTCATGTTAATTTCATATAAAGCAATAAGAAGTCACACGTGCTCAGTTTTAGGATGATTTTAAGCAGAATACGTAATACAAAAACAACTAGAAACATTTAAAGTGCTCAATTTAGTTTATTTTCCTGAATAAATAGCTTTTTCTTTTTCTTACTTTAGCATAATCAAATGAGATTTTACATGGCGCTAATTATTGTTGCAGCTAGCAGACTTTTAGATCGCTAACATTTTTTAGCATAAGTCAATAAAGCTGAACATAGTGAAAATTAGCATCACCGCTAGCAGACATTTTCTGACTGGGAGTGGCGGGACATCAACAGAATCAACAGTTTTCCTGTTATTTTGGAAAAGCTCCTTATCTTTCCAAATCAAAATTTCAGGTGATAAACTCACCTGAAAACTCAATGTTTCGCCCGCTAACATGTCCGATAGGAGAAGGGACAGTCGTTTTTAATTTCTCAGTAAAAAACTATCTTCTCCTGGGACTATATTAAATAAACTGCTTAAATAAAATTACTTTGACAAAAAATTAAATAGACATCGTCCTCGCTGTGATGGATTATCTAGCTGTAGTTCAAGTCAATGGCAATTTGGAAGGTAGGAAAAACAATTCTAATATTTACCACTCCAATAGTATGTTTTGGCATTAATGTAACATGTATGCAAATTATAATGGGCTCAAACATGTAAAATCACTGTTATGGTCCTTTATATATACTGTAACTTGCAGACTGACTTAGAACTTTGAGTAGGATTTTACTGGATGCTGCCAGCCAATCAGAAGTGAGTATTTTGTGTGGCGATTCTACACCATCTAATTGTTGGAGTGGATATTTGATCAATTTATGAGGAAGGAGTTTTTTTTTTAACTTCATAAGAAAAATAAATTTGTCTTGCGGCTGAGAAATAAAACTCAGCCTGTTTAAACTCAAAAATAAGGTCAAATTAGTTTCCTAAAAAAAACCTTGGCTTTCACCTTGTACAAACAGCAGAGAAATAGTGGCGGGCCGTGCATTTTACACCTAGGCCTTCATATCCTCCCACAATTAAACCACCTTCTAATAACCTCAGCATGACACTAGGACTATAGGCTGCTGTTATTCAACGTAACCAGCCCATATTCACAGTGACCTTTATCAAGTGGAATAAAGTGATTTAACACGAGGATCAACACCTATGACAGTTACAACACACTAACTGCAAAGACATGAATAGGATGTAGCATTATTACGCATTATGACAGAATGCTGCATCACATATAAACAGGGCATAACCCAAATCAGTGTCATTACCAAAGAAACAAGAACAAACTCACAGCAACCATCACATTTACTCATACGACNAGTGTCATTACCAAAGAAACAAGAACAAACTCACAGCAACCATCACATTTACTCATACGACCAGCAATGAGCTGTATGAGCTGCACTGGAAGCAGCACAACTGAGGGAGAAAGTACTTAGCCAGAAATGACGTTAATAATAAGCTGATGTGAGCAAACTTTGTAAAATACAAAGCATTAATAAAATATATATTAAATTATAAAAACATAATTTGATGATTCTGACAATGTCTAGGAAAGCAGAGAAGGCCTTGCTGGCCCTGACCACACACCACTGGAGAAATTACATTGCACAAACACATGGAAACACACACTTCCTTCCTGTTTCCATTATGGCCTTATTTTTTCCTCCAGGTAAGGGAGGCCTGAGTTAAAGTATTCAGGAATCTGTGTATGGAATCAATCACGGATTCTCTTTCTGTAAATATCTCTCCTTTTTCCCATCAATCGTGTTCACCCCTTCACCTCTGGAGCCTTCAACCCAGCCGCCAACTTTCCTTTTATTACCATCCTATGAGAGGATCAGATATCTACTTTTACCGTTGATAGCATATTTTTAGCATTGTCTATTTTCACGTTTCCCTCGCTTTCGTCCATGCAGCTGCTCACACGGTCGTGAGGAAACCCCAGTGTTTCCCCGTGAGACTCTGCCTCTGCTGCTTCCATCCATCTGTGCAATCGCTCACCCGTGACCGTGTGCCTTTTCAAGCCTATCTCCCTCTGTTTGCACATTCGTGTGCATGTGTCGTGTGTGTTTTTGTGCGCTGCATCCACACAGCGAGAGCGTCGGCCCACAAAGCCTTTCTTCACAGCTGCTATGCAGAGAGAAACCGATAATGATAGAGAGAATAAAAAGGAAAGGTGGGGGGGAATAAAAAGGATCCAAGCCTGTGCTTCCTGGATAGATACGTCTATGAAACACACACACATGCATGCGCGCGCACACACACACACACACAAAAGGTCACCAGGAGAGAACATGCATTTTTCATTTCTCTCAATTCTGCAAATAGGTCGCCTGTTTAAAAGCAACAAGTCCATCTTTTTAAATGGCATTGTGACTCATTTTGAAAGCAGAAGTGACAGAATCTTTCACTAAATGAGTCACAGGCCGTCAGCTTCCTCACGACGGTGCCACTTTCTGACTGCAGTTATAAAAAAACAAATCAAAGGAATGACAGCATGGAAGTGAATTTGAGGCTGGAGTAACGAGATGTGGTTAAAGTCAAAACGCTGCTGCAGACATGACCAGGAGGAAATAACGGGAGCGTGAGGAAACGTTTGCACAGTCAAACGGAGAGAATGTTGCTTTGGGGGATGACTGAGCAAAATAAGGAGATGTTTCAACCAAATGTACTTTTCCAAGGTGACCTACTGCCTCAGTTTCATCTGATTCCACAACCAGCACAAACTGAAGACAGTTTCAGATCTGTAGCTCGTTTGTTCTGGTCTGAATCTGGGATTAAACTGTTACAAAGCTGCATTTACTGCTTTATTTGGTTTGGTTTCATAAGAAAAAACATCCAGTAGAACCAAAGTATATCAGCAAAAAAGTCATGGGAGAATACTCTCTCTGCTGATTGGTCAGAAATGTTTTTGGGGGCGAGAGAAAGAAAATTAAAACAGTAAGAAGTTTATTATGCTGGGACGAAATAACATGGAACCAAGATGGAACTGTTATACTTTCCTAGCTGTAGTCATCATTTGGTTCATATATCAAAAAAATTATGATAGATTTGGATGGAGCAACATACTGAGAACAAGGGGTGGGCAATAAATTGATTTAATTGATTAATTTGAGTTTATGTTTTGGCACGATGTGTAAACTGGCTGATTTTTTAAAAAACTAATATCTAACTATTTTTAACGGGGGAAATATGGCAGCAGGTCGCTCTCAATCAAACAAGTGTGCTCGTTAAACCTACCAATTAATCATCCATCAGGTTCATTGATGCCACGCCCACAAAGCTTTCAGCAGGTCAGACGCGCTTCAAGATGCAACAAACACTTTGAAGACGAGCTCGTTTCTAAAAAAGGAAACGTCACTTCATATTTGGTTTTTCTTCACGGCGTGCAGCAAATGGATCTGTAGGTGGAATACTGTAACATGTCAGAGCATCAAGAGGCAGCAGACAGGAAGCTGGACATCCTGCTAAAACCTTTCAGTTTAAAAGGTTTTGGTTAGAANAAAAAAAAAAAAAAAAAAAAAAAAAAAAAAAAAAAAAAAAAAAAAAAAAAAAAAAAATCGATTAAAATCGCATATCGGCCACCGTGTGAAAAAAACTGAGATTTTATTTTTAGGCCGTATTGCCCAACCCTACCCTAAAGCACAATAAAACCATTAAAACATGCACAACGTTCTGTTATTGCAGGCATCATGGACACAATGGAAACCAGCGCATCGCTAATAACCATCAACTAAAGCACGGGTCATCACCTCACGGGCCTACGAGCCTGAAAATATAAACATTTTTAGGAGTAAATTAGCATTAATCCACCAAAACTCTCACAAAGGAAAAGTCCCTCCATATTATCACCTGACAACAAAAATTCTAAAAAAAAAAAAAAAAAAAAAAGTTCAAGGGAGAAACTGAACCAATACCTGAAGGTTATGCGGACTTTATTTGATCGTGTTATCATCACTTTTGTATGATTTCCACAGCAGGTACTCACCTCTGGCTGACAGCTTCTTCGTATTGATTATTTTGGCGGCGTATTCCTGCCCCGTGGAAATCTTCATGCACCGCCTCACCACGGAGAAAGCCCCCCTACAGGACACGGCAGAGGTTAGGGATCAATTAAAGTGATAAGTCAATGGAGAGAGAGAGAGTAAGAGTTTTAGATTATTCCGTCTATATCTGCTCTGATCCTGTGGAACTCTGGGAAATTCCTCAAAGAGCCATTTAGGTTTTGGTTTTATATTCAGTTCATTGCCTTTTTTTTTTTTTTTTNTTTTTTTTTTTTTTTTGGCTCCTGTTTTTTCCTGCTTCCTGTTTTGCAATTTACAAACACCCCACTTCCACAGAAATAAAATCTTCTCTAAGTTTGGACGCACAAATTACCGTGGAATTTCAACACTTCCTGTACTGTAAAACTGGTGGAACCTTCAGCAAACACAAATTACTTCAGTATCCTATTTCTGTTTAGTTGCAGGAATGTTGAAAACACGCAGCCAAATTTAAGGTGGACAGCATTACACAACTGTTTGAGAGTTAAAGGAGCATGCCGGTGGTTTTGCATTTTTTGAGCCCAATAAATACAGCCCGCATACACGTTATGTTACTGACAACTATTTTCCAAAACATACTGTTGGAGTGGTAAATATTAGAATTGTTTTTCCTACCTTCCAGACTGACATTGATTTCAGTTCATTCCACAATGCTAAAAAAAAAAAAAAAAAANAAAAAAAAAAAAAAAAAAATCACTCGTAGACTTGAAGCGAGTTTGAGATAAGTAATTCAGTACAGCGAAAACATCTATTAGATTTTTTGTCATTTTGTAGTTTTGTTAATTTAACCATTCCAACACGGAGCTACATGTTAAAAAAAAAAAAAAAAAAAAAAATTACGTCTCTGCCAGAGAAAACAGTCCCAGAAAAATTTAAAATGACTGTGCCTGCTACAATTGTGTATAAGTGTTAGCAGGCAATTTTAAGGTGCGTGTATCACCTGAATATTACATTTTTAAAAATTAGGGGGTTTGGCAAAATAACAGGAAAACTAAAATTCAGTTTTATGTTTTGGAAATTGGTTGTCAGTAACATAACATGTATGCAGATAGTACTTATTGAGCTCAAACATGAAAAATTATCGGTATGGTCCTTTAAGCAGGTTTGTAGCCTGCTGTCTGCATTCATTTACACCATAATCCATTCAAATTTACGCATGTTTAACGTTGTCCTGTATGTTGATGACAGCATATGTGCAGCAGAACATGAATTAAAAACGTGAAAAATTTAAACGAGCGACAGTTTTATATTCGGCATGAATTCCAATTCACTTATCAGTATCTTTTTTGATTTTTTTTTTAATTTCTTCAACTTTTAAAATCATGATACATCCATGATACGGGCGGTAACCAGCAGGGTGGACCACTTTAAAAACTGACTTATCATTTGAATTAAATGTTGTGCGGTTAATTCTACGTGTTTTGACGTCAGTAAAAGAGACTTAGTTGAAGAAATGAGTCATAAAACGCTATTTTCATATCATTTTGTGTGTAAATCATCAAACTAAAACCGAAAGATTTTTGGGAGTGGGAGACGTGACGCAAGCGCAAACTAAGAAAGGTAAAACAGGTAAACTGAGGTTTCAGGTAATTGAACATGCACGTAAAAGTAAAAAAAAATAAAAAAAATAAAGAAAGAAAGAAATGAAATGATTTATAAAACAACTTACTTCCCCAGCTCCTCGTACAGCTGATATTCATCGGTAAACCTGGTGCAGGTAGTGGAAGCCATGGTGGAGGTGTTGCAAGGAGACCGACTTCAGCAACTGAACGCCTTCGTCCAATAAATCCTTTTCCCTCTGTGACTCCTAAAGTGACACTTGTCGCTTTCCGGATGAAGGAAAAAAAAAAAGATTAATGTTAAACTCACACTCTGGACTTTTATTTGTAATGAGAGTAAAAGCTTGGTGTCGCTCCTGTTTCCTCCCGTCCGCCTTCTCTGGAATTGACAGGAACGTCGCGACCTGCTGTTGTGTTTTTCTTTATACCGACACTTCGATTATTTGACTAAATCAAGCTACTTCAATACGGTACACAATACTTCCGATACTTACCTTCAAAATAAAAACAACCTGAAAGGTGTTTAACCATAGCAGCTGTTTTGTACGTTTCAACCCAATAAATACAACCCAAATATATCTATGTTACTGACAACTATTTTCCAAAACATAAAACCATATTTTAGTTTTCCTGTTATTTTCTCCAAATCCCATAATCCTTCACATTTTTTTTTATTTCGGAGGCTAAATAACTCCTGTCCTGATATCCGGTGTTTAACTTGATGAAGCCGTTTCTTTAGCGCGCTTCCTGGTTGGAAATGGTGCACAATGTCTCCATCTTGTGGCTGATGAGTGTATTGCAACGCCTCTTTCTTAAAAGTAACCACATCTATCTGCTTAACAACGTATCAAACGCGATTTGATTAAAAAAAAAAAAAAAATCAACCAGATTGTCATTTCTGGTGATATTATTATAGTTTTAATATAAAGTTTTACATTAAGAATCATGGAAACAAAAACTTCCATCTGGTTAAAATAAATTCAGGTACAGTATTTTACATAGCAGAGATGGAAATAAAACTTTTTGCAGCAGGTTCAGTTATTATTTGTGAGTTTCTGGGTGCATGTTGCTCATTTTTGTTTAGCAAACAGTTTTTGACTTTGCTCTTAAAGGACAAAACCGGTGATTTTGCACATTTAAGCATAAATGTTTACCCCACATCTAGATTATTTTTTTTTCCCCATCTGGATCTCTAGTTTTTGCATTTTTCCATCTTTTCAGATCAGCAGAAGGATTATATGTTAAGGTTTTTATCCAACACAGAGAAGTGTTGTGGTTCAAATAAGGAAAAAAAAATATTTTTCTTAGTTCCTGAGGAATCAACATGTTGGAAATACCAGATTTCCAACAATTAATCACTATCCATTTATTAAAACCAAAATTAATTTAAATTCTCACATTCAAGGCAAGTCACATAATTCTGACTAAAATCTAAAAATTGGAACTAAATAATTTTGCTATTCTTTGATCCTCGGCCTGGCCTGAAGGTGGCGCCAGCGGAAAGTCCATGTTTTTAGCTAAATGTAAAGCATTTATCCTCTGTATGGTGGCTATATTAGGTCATTTTAGACTTGTCAGGCTCAGCTTTCATCAGCACAAGTTGGACTTTGTGAGTTCCAGCTGCCATTTAGCTGCATGCTAATATTTACATGCTAGCAAGGCTACAATTTGGTCATTTCCAGAAACTGTGATTGACTTTACCAAATTTCATGACAATCAATACGGCACACACACACATGCGCACACGCACACACACGCACACTTTTTGGATTCCTCCAAATGGAAATGAATGAAAGGATGATACACGGCTGATGACATCATGAAACTCCAGTCGGCTAATGTCCAGCCTTCTGTGCTTCCTTTTTTTTTTTGCCTCTGATTTCTTTCACACGCTGGTATGTGACAGATGGAGAGGTTTAAGTCTCACAGCTCAAATTTATCCCATCATTTTTTTTTCTTTTTACTGACCATGGAGGAGAAAAAAAGAAGCAGGAGGAGCAAAGCTGGGAGAACTGGGTTTCTGCCGAGCAGAAATCAGCTGAGCGGTAAGGGAGGAATCAGGAGGAGGCAACTGCTCGCACCCTTATCCTGCCTGACCTTCCCGCCCTTACGCTGAGGATGCTTGGAGGGCTGCCATGTCATTTCCTTTCTTTCCTTTAGTTTTTTATTGCTTTTTTCTTTTATTCCGTCATCTTTCCCGGCCTCTAATTTATATTTATTATGCAAAGACTCTCTAAACAACAATATTTTACAAGATACTTATGGGAAACATCAAGCAGACTGTTATCTTTTATGTATCACAGGTGTCTTCAGTCTTATCATGACTCATTCAGCTAGTTTAAAGGACCAAACCGGTGGTTTTCCATGTCTGAGCACAGAAAATACTACCCACATTCACGTTACAGGCAGTCCCTGACTTACGAACGACCCGTACTTACGAACCGACCGCCATAAAGCCTATTAAATTAAAAATTCGAGTTACAATGATTCATAATAATGAACGGCGCACTATTTTACGATGCCTCTTCCGACGTGCAAGACATCAATAGGAGCGAGAGAAAGTGTTAATTAACCAACGTGTTTTTTTTTTATACCCCACCCCACACGTACACACACACACTCATTATGTTTACAATATTTTAGGATATCTGGAAGTGTTTAATGTTTCTTATGCACAGAAAAGTAAAATATATACAATAGATACGCACCTAAATAAAATATATATGCTAGATATACACCTTACATAACTGTTCCGACTTACGTACAAATCCGACTTTGAGTTCAAATCCGAGACGCTCTACCCTAACCTGAAAAAAGTTAGCTGCCAGTGTGGGAGTTTTTAGGATTCAGTAACAAAGACAGGAAGTTGGTAGACGCCCCAGTCTGCAG
>VXCM01006550.1:43854-58447 GCA_014773175.1 Lucifuga dentata | reverse complement strand
CCACCCCACCCCCCCAAAAAAAGCCTCATCTGGAGCCTGTTAGGCTTCAGATAATGACATCCCATCAGCTGTGGAGGATTTTTGTTTTGAACGGCCGAAAAATGGGCTCAGATTATGACACTCCTTCCAGCATTGCTGACGTAAATTGTGTTGAATTAGAAGAATAAGTTGAAAAATAACTGCAGCACCTCTTGTTCAGATCTTTCTATGCTCGACTCAGAACTTGTCAATCAATCTTCTTACTTGCAACTTCTCAATGTGACACATTTTTCTGGAGGAAAAACAACATTTTTAAGACTGAACAATGCATCACCAGACCAGGCATGAGCAGACAAAATAGCGTTGGATGGTTTCTTTATGAGAGGCTGATCTTCATCATTGCAGCCTCCTTTGCATTCTGACTCATCACAGACCTCCGCTGGCTTACAGAACCCACCCAAACACTCCCATCACCAAACAGCTGATAGCAAATGTAGAGTGTGAAATTTCCCACACTGCTGTTCTCGTGCGAGACTTAATTTTTCTCCGTGGAAGCAAGAGTGCACGCTAACGCTTTGTTTAGGCGGAATAATTGTATAACCACGCAGTTAGCTTTCCAATATGATTTAGCCAGGTTTCCATTTATGCAAAGTAATTGGGAATGAGCTGTGATTAGCTGTTTCTAGCCTTTGAGGCATTATGCATTTAAATGGAGGCAACATTTTAACCAGCAGAGAATGTGGCATCTGATTCTCTTTAGTGCTGCACTTTAGTGATAATTTCTCTGATTTTACTGTAATGGACCACTTTACCCACCTGGGCAGGAGACTAGAGCCATTATGGTGTGTACACACACACACACACACAGAGAGAGAGAGAGAGAGAGAGAGAGAGAGAGAGAGAGACTCCATGGTTTCTTGCAATCATTTCACTCACCTCACTCTCCTAGAAAACTAAAATGTGTGAAATCTTATTAATTATTCTGTTATCAACTTTTTTGTTTTTTATAAATCAGCCAACAGGGTTCTTGAAAATGACTTCTTAAAAGCTACTCATGACAAAACACTATCTGACCTTTAAACTAATAAATACTCGGCTTCATTTGAGCAACAAAATTTTAGAAATATCAAGTTAAGGATGCTTGACATGATTTGTCTTTATTTGTGAGCTCATTTTTATCTCTCAAGGTTCTGTTTTCACCAGCACCTGTCTGCCTGTTTGTCAGAAAAGAAACACCGATTCTAATGAAATTCTGCAGATTGGTGGGACTTTTTGGTTTCTTTTGCTAACATTCAAAGATAGTTTTTGAGAAACAGATCCAAATGTTGACAAATGCCCTAACATGCCAGTCTCAATGAAAAACATTCAGGCCTGCCTGTGCATCCTATGATGGACAATCAACCAGTGTTTAGCCCACATCCAGGTAATGACAAAATATATCCTCAGACAGAGGTAATACTTAAGGAATTACTGTTAAATAACTAATACAGCTTTAAAAAAAACAAAAAACAAACAAAAAAAATATACTACTACCACTTAATTGTAGTCAGATAATGCTGATTCAGCAGTATAAAATGTTTTTTGACATATTTTCAAATGGATATAGATCCAGAAGAAGACGATGTCCACAATATAATTTTTCATCGTCATCTGATTTCAAGGTAATGATGGCTATATATTGGCCAAAAGGAAAAAAAGAGGAGAAAGCAGAGGGTTTGTTTCTGTGTTGTTGGGCCTTGGTGGAGGTATGAGCACTGAGTGAATCTATCTTTAATTATCCAAGGTAGATTTCAGTTTCACACACGTGCTCACATGGAAGTACAGCCACAGCTGTTCCACAGAGAAGTTAGGATTTTTTTTTGTTTGTTTGTTTTTTGTTTGTTTGTTTGTTGTTGTTGTTTTTTACCCTTATTTTACCAGGTAATAACTCATGGACATAAAGATCTCTTTGTCAAGAGTGACTTGGCCAAGGAAAAAAAAAATAAAAATAGCAACCACAATAAATACAATGTAACAGCCACAATAAATACTACACAATTTCAAATTTCAATAAAAATACATTACAATCAAACCATACATTCAGAATAAACAGCACTCAAAACAAGGGTTTCTCCAGAAAACAGCCCACAGTTATCCCGTGTTCATCCAAACAAATCTAAAAACAAAGACACTGGCCAATGGTGCCAATTTCCTGTTTTTTAATATTGACTTGAATTCCCCAAGGGTCATTAAGTCAGTTAGTTTCAAGTCCTGTTGTAGATTGTTCCATGTGGAGGATGCATCATATTTAAAAGATTTTCTGCCCATTTCTGTTCTTACCTGAGGAACAGTCAGCTGTAGACTATCATGAGAGCAGAGGCCATACTGATTCTGACTAGATATGTACTTAGGTAAGGAGGGACTAGACCTAGGAGGGACTGAAGATGAAACTCAGCCAGTGGGAGTGCCTGCATACATACAGCAACATTAAGCTTTGGCATACAATGTACAGTATCATGCTCAAAGGCACCTCAGCAGTGATAAGGAGGAAGGATCAGGCACTGCCCTCAATCACTTTTCCACCCAGTTTTGTTTTCTTCTAAACTTTGGGAGTCTGTCTGTCTGTCTGTCTGTCTGTCTGTGGCACCAACATCTCTAAAACCCAGCACTGTATGAAGTTGAAATTTAGCAGGTTTATTGCTCAGGACCCAAGGACGTCCAGTGTCACGTGTGAAGTTGTTGAATGAGTGGTTCTCAAATTGAGCTGTGTCGGTAAAAAGTAGTCTGTGCAGCAGGATATGCTCCGAACGTGGCGGTGGTGGCAGCATATGCTCCAGTCCAGTGCCGTGGTCTCAACCTGACCCCATACCGACAGACATGTTTTCAACAACCACTGCACCAGTAACATCAATTTCCTTAACAAAATGTGATAATTTCTGCCAAGCCTGTAAACAACAAATGACTTGATAAAAATGGGTCACGTGATATCCTGACATTCATGACTGGAAAAGCCGATTAGAATCGAAAACAGGTTGAAATAATCTCGCCGCACTCACAGATCTGATTCCTTAAATAAGCAGATCTGTCAACTAATCATCATAATCGTCACACTAAGACAAAATATGACCAATTATCTTGAGATAATCTACTGCAGATGGTTCTTGAATTAAAAAACTGGATATGGAGACTTTGCTGAATTCCTGTTTTTACTGTTCTTGCACTGCAGTGTTGAGTAGATTTATTATTTAATACAGTTATTTATGACTTGAGAGTAATGGAGGCTACAGGACCAGACAGAATGACATACAGCCTGGCTGGAATTAAAACTCTCAGCCTTGTGTCATTTGATTTGATTACTCGCTCATCCACCACAGAAAGCTCTTCTCTCTGCAGCCAGGTCAGTTGTGCTTGCAGACATTCAGGCGGTTAAGGAGCATACTGGCGATCATGCATGTTTGAGCCCAATATATACAAACCCGCATACATGTTACTTTACTGAGAAACAACTTCCAAAACATAAAACGTATTTTAGTTTTCCTGTTATTTTTTCAAATTCCTCTAAATTTTCGAAATCAAATGTTCAGGTGATACATGCAACTTAAAATTCAAAATTTGCCTTGTAACACTTATGCACAATTATAGAAGGCATGATCAGTTTAATTTCTCTGTAAAAGCCGTCTTTTCCTGGGACTATATTCCCTGGCGGAGAAATACAGTGTCTTCCATGCAGCTCTGTGTTGGATCAGTTAAATTAAGTTACTTTGGCAAAAAACCTAAAAAATAAATATGGTTTTATGTTAGGTAACTTGGTTGTCAGTAATGTGTGCAGGTTGTATATGGGCTCAAACATGCACGATCAACAGGTATGGTCCTTTAAACCCTTGCAGTCCTGCTCTGATGACTTTGATGACATAAGCAAATGTGATCCTGAGGGCCAGTAGACACCAGGTGTACAGATAATGTATGGCGGCCATTTGGAATGTTAGCTAGCTAATGTTAGATTTACCCTGCGAAACCTGTTTATTAGCTATTTGCATGTAACATGTAACCCTTCAATATATTAATAGCGCTATGATTTTTCCAACATCTAAATATTTTCTTTTCCACACCTTCATTTCATAAAAAATATCCCTCCTTTTGTTTGGTTCCCTGTGATCAGTCTCAGCGAACATCAGGTGCTTGGACAAAAAACATCTTGTAGGACAGTCGTGTCAACAGAGTTAGAGTTAGAGTCGTGTCGACATGTTAGCTAGCTAACATCAGGTTCACAGAACCCATTTATTCTCTATCTGCATGTAGTATGTAACCCTGCAACATACTCATATCTGGATATTTTCTTTTCCAACACCTTTACTTATTCCACTGCATCGCTCCTTAAAGGACCATACCATCCATTTTGCATGTTTGAATCTAATATATTCGATTTTCATACACGTAACGTGACTGACAATCATTTACCAACTTGAAACATTCTTGGGATAGGTAATCCATTATCGTGAACAACATGTATATTCAGGTTTTTTTTTTTGGTTTTTTTTTTGAAGCTTCATAATTTTAGCCTTTAGTAATAAAAAGTGCGAAGTGAATGTATGTCTCCACCAGGGAATATAGTCCCAAAAGAAGAGCTGCGTTTATCAAAAAATTTTAACAACCGTGACTCATAAGGCTGTGTAACTATTAGCAAGAGAAACATTGATTTTTAAGGTGGGTGTATCACTTGAATANTCATAAGGCTGTGTAACTATTAGCAAGAGAAACATTGATTTTTAAGGTGGGTGTATCACTTGAATATGTGATTTTGAAAGATTAAAAGATTTTGCAAAATATCCGGAAAGCTGAAATATGCTTTTATCCTTCAGGAAATGGTTGTCAGTAACATAACATGTATGAAAATTGAATATATTAGGCTCAAACATGCAAAATGGATGGTATGGTCCTTTAAGTTGGTCTGCTTTGATTGGTCACAGCTAATTTCATGAAGACTTATAGGATAAGAGCCTGCACCAAGCAAACTTTAGTCAAGACCGCATCGAGGGTGGAGGCCTTTGTGAGAACCTTTTGGCTCCCAAAATGACAAAGGGACACCATGTGGTCGTGTAGACTTTGTGAGCATGGACAAATGAAGTCCACTGTTCAGACCACAGCAATAGAGACCTCCATGTCTTGGTTTACTGGGTTAGGGTTAGGCCGTAGCTGCTGGTCCCTCATTTCCCCTCCTGCCAGCACAGCTCCCCTCTTGATCTCCATTTCCTCTTCATCTTTCACCTCCTTTTCCCTTTCCCCAACAAGACTGTGCTACTCTAACTTTTCTCCGCTTCCTCTCTTTTTTGAGCTGATCTGCTTTGACAGGGTGAGCGATGTTGATCATTACTGGGCTCTGATGGCTGCATATCAGATGAAATCCTCCTCCTCCTGCTTCGTCAATGTCACCAAGGAGCCATTCTGAGGCTAATGGTCCGACTCCCGCTCTGGGATCGTTGTGGTACACCAGACTGAAATTAGCCAATGAACTAAAAGTTACAGCAATTTTTACACCCAAATTTATATTTTGCTTTATTAACCCGCTGGATTCTAAATGAATTTTTGCAATTTTACTTTCATTTGCCATCTAAAAAGGTGCATTGTGAAGAAAAAAAAACAAAAAAACAAAACAAAACAGGCTTGGTAGAAATGTCAACATCTTCATAGGCCAAAATTGTTATTCTGAAAAAAAAAAAAAATCTANTAAAAAAAAAAAAAAAACAAAAATAAAAAAAAACAAAACACTATTTTCAAAAATGTTGGATTTATTTAGATTTTAGATAATACTTCATTTCATGCTGAAATTAAGAAGTTAAAGAAGTTAAGTTAAAGAGAATAATTAAACTTAAAAAAAATGTATTTCTGGATAATTTCTCACACAGCAGAGTTTCCTTACACCTCAATTATTTTCATATTCTGCAGAAATGTCCACAGTCATCTAGTGTACCCCAGGGCTGCTTCAAGTACCACAAAAGTTACACGCACCATAGCTTTAGCACTGCCTGATTTATCATTTAATAGAAGTCATTTATCAAATTCCAGCTTCTTTTGATGATACGACTTATTTGCTGCTACGATCTTTAAACTTTAGAATCCTCTGCAAATATTTTCCAAAAACCGTGGAGATAGATGAGTGAAGATCATATTTTCATCATGTGACCATTGTGTCTAATAAAAAAAAAAGAGACGACGTCATCATCATTTGAGGCTTTAGCGGTAATTCTTGCAGACGTCCCAGCAGCCCAGAACAATAAGGTTGAAGCCTGCAGTGCTGTAGAGAAGGTGGGGACGCACTAAACGCCTCAGCCTCGGTGCATGCTGGGAAAGCTTCAGACCGTCTGGCGTTTTGCAGACAGCGTGTTGTTCAAGTCAAATGGGACAGAAGGAGTGACGGCTCTATTAGCTGCAGTATAAAAGCTGCAGCTCTGATAGTGGAGTCACTTTTTCAATTCACAGCAGATGACAGAGACTCTGAATGAACCAATGACATCATCATTTCATCGTTCTGACGTCACATGATACAAATCTAAAAGTGTAATCGTTGTAATGCTGCAGAGGGTAAATATCTATCAATCAATCAATCAGTTTTATGTCAAATAGTTTTTGTGTGTGCGTGCATGTGTGTGTGTGTGTGTGNGGGCGTATAAAATGGAACACATCAAGAAAAGAAAAACAAATTGAATAAGATGATCAAAATTTTTAAAAAGGAATATAAGAATAATAAAAATGAAATAAATTAATCAAAATGTTAAAGGGCCATGCCATCCATTTTGCATGTTTGAGCTTAGTATATTCAATTTTCACGTTATGTTACTGACAATCATTTCCCAAAGCATACTACTGGAATGATGATTTGAAAATGTTTTTCCTACCTTCCAGACCACCACTGGTTTCAGTTCATTCTGGTATTAAAATCAGCTTGTTGATACTTGAAACATTCTTGGGATAGGTAATCCATCATCATGAACAACATGTATATTCAGGTTTTTTTTTTTAAATTTACCTAATTTTAGCGTTTAAGCGCAATAAAAAGTGCGGAATGAACGTATGTCTCCACCGGGGAATATAGTCCCAAAAGAAGACCTGTGTTTATTGAAAAATGACTGTGACTTCATAAGGCTGTGCAACTATTAGCAGGTGAAACATCGATTATTAAGGTGGGTGTATCACTTGAATATTTGATTTTGAAAGATTAAGAGATTTTGTAAAATAAAAGCTGAAATACAGTTTTCTCCTTTGGGAAATGATTGTCACTAACATAACATGTATTAAAATTGAATATATTGGGCTCAAACATGCAAAATGGGTGGTATGGTCCTTTAAAAATAAAAATAGAAAATAAAAGTCAAAATAAAAATAATCAATTGAATGGAAACATAAAATAAGTAGTAAATTAATAAAATAGATAAGTGTAGTACAAATAAATAGATTTATAATATAAAAAAGTCAAGAAAATAAAAGGAAGGAAGGATAGGAGTCAATAAAATAAGATTAAAACTTAGAAGATCATGAATAAAAAGTCCAAAAAAGACTGAAAAAGGAGGGAGACAAATACATATAATAAACCATGATGTCAAATTACATTGATTAAAAGAAAATGTCTCAAATATACACCAGGCCAAACATGCATGTTTTAAGCTTATGTATAAAAATGATGACGCACAGAACAATTCTCATGGCTTAACTCCTGCCGATGACCCATCAGAGTAAAAAAAAAAAAAAAAAAAAACAGTTTTCTATTGCAAATCAGCATTTTTAACAAATTTTGTCATTTGAGTTAATCTCAGCACCCAGAGGAGACGCTGAACATGACCCATGTCTGTAGATGGGAAAAAAAAAAGAAAAAAAAACCTATTGCTGCCTGTGGGAGTGGGGACATTTAAGAGGAGTTTTCACATGATTTCACTGTCGAGGGAACTTGTGGGGGTTCTGGCTGTGGGTGGATGGTGGTTAGTGGGTGTGTGTGTGTGTGTGGGCCACAGTGTGGAGTCCCCCGGCCCCGTAACACGACCATCTGAATCCAATCCGCTATGTGACGGATTGGAAGGCAAATTGACAGTGTCAGATTTCATATCACAGCAAGCTGCACGGGGCCAAGGAGCAGGGCTGGAGCCTAATAATGAGGGGACAGTGTGCCTCAAGGTGGTGTGTGTGTGTGTGCATGTGTTTTCAGTGCATGTGCATCCACTCATGCACTGAAAATGCATACAGATGTATTTACATATACATAAAAACAAAACAAAAAAATAACCCAGCAACCCCTAACACCAACAACATGGCCACTTCCCATGCAGCTGCTACATGCTGCTGTGTGTGTGTGCTGTGTCTGTGTGTGTGTGAGACAACCTTTCTGCACACTGGGAAGCATCTGCTGTCAGAGTCGTGCAGTTTCGTGGTTGTATGTAGTACGAGCCGTGATGACAGCGATATCAGAACCATATGGTGACCCACACAAACAGCTCAAAGACAACAGGAGAAAAACCGTGTGTGTGCGTGTGTGTAAAACACAGCATTTCAAGAACAATATCGGTGATTTTGCATGTTTCAGCACAATAAATACCATACATGTTACTGACCAATTTCCAAACATAAAACTGTATTTTAATTTTTCTGTTTGGTTTTTTTTTTTTGCCAAATCNAATTTCCAAACATAAAACTGTATTTTAATTTTTCTGTTTGGTTTTTTTTTTTTGCCAAATCCCCTAATCTTTCAAAATCAAATTTTCAGGTGATACACCCTGAAAATTTGATGTTTTAAAATTCAACATTTGGCCTGCTAACATGCCATGTATAAGTCATGGTCTTATTTTCTCTGGTAAAAGCCGTCTTCTCCTAGGACTATATTCTCTGGTGGAGAAATACAATTTTTTGCTGTAGCTTTGTGTCAGAACAGTTAAATATATTTACTTAAAAAAAAAATAAAATAAATAAATAATAATAATAATAATGATAATAATAACGGACATTTTGTTTGCTGTGATAAATTATTTATCTCAACCATGTTTCAAGTCTCTACAAGTTGATTTTAACAGCGCCATGGAATGACCTGAATTCAATGGCAGTCTGGAAGGCAGAGAAAACAATTATTATATTTCTCGTATATTTTGGGAAGGTTGTCAGTAATGTAACATGTATGCTGGTTGTATATATTGGGCTCAAACATGCAAAATCACTGCTATGGTCCTTTAAAGGTAATAAAAGGTGAGAAACTAGAGAAAGTGTTTTTGTCAAAGTGAGAATATTGTGCAGCACAGCAGCCTGTAGTGAGTTTAATAGATGTCATCTGCCCTCTAGTGGCTGTGCTGATAACTGCAGGTACAAATCATCTCACTGATTCTTGGTGACCAGAAAAGATATGGAACGTTATTATCTCAGTGCTAACATCCTCGTGTTGGCCTTCAATAAGATTTGAGTCATAATTCAATAATTCTTGAATTTATGTGCATGGTGCTGCAGAATGTAGCTCAAAAGGGAATTTAAATCTGCTTCAGAGCAGCTTGGAAAAGAAACATGAACAATAACTGGTTTTAGAAGCCACACCTAAACACGTGAGAGAGCTAGTAAATCCAAGAAGCATCAGAATTAAGGAGACAACTGGAGGGCAAAAACAAATTAAACATGCAAATTATGAAACTTTGCTATCCAAGTGAATCCTGGATCCTTTGAGAAAACAACAATTTAAAAATGCTCACGTTTATATGACACGACTTAATATTGTGCTTGAAAATGAAAAATATGTGGAATTTGTTAGAGCTGCTGGTTTCTCTCTAAATCCCATGTGACAGGCTTGCATCATTGCATTATTCTTAATCCTGAGACAAAATATTCTATGTATTCTATTTGTTTAGAGATATACATTTCCATCAGTCCTCTAAAAGGCCACACACACACACACATTTAACAAAAAAACATGATCCCCATGCACTCACCAACAGCAAAAGATGTCAAACAATAAAAATGGATTTCTGCTAAGCCATTTCTCACACAGTTTATTTAAAACTGCTTGGTTCCAATATGTTCCACTAATTTAGCTTGGATGGATCTCTTGCAAATTTGGATTCTTCTCTGATCCCTTCCACCATTTTATCTGTTCTCTGTTTATTCTTACTGGGCTGCGAGGTGCCAGTACTGAATGATGGTGAAAGTGATATGCACCAGAGAGTGAGATGTAAAAAAAAATCCACATGAATTCTTATCTGAAAGTTCACACAGCAGTCACAGAGCCAGAGATCAGATATGAATCAGGTCTAGGATTACATATGCAAGCTGAGTCTGTGGGGCCCCAGGCAAAAAAAAAAAAAAAAAAAAGCCCTTTGAACTTTTTTATTTTTTTTCCAGATGACACTGACCTTACCTGGAAGTTATGATGTGATGGAGGGTCTTCTGCTGTGGCTGAATGGGGAAATGTTGTGAAGTCTTCATCATTGTATGCAGGTGATGCTGTTTGTGGACACTGAGGTACTGTCATTGGAGGCTGATGCAACTGCTTGAAAAAAAAAAAGAAAAAACATAACATATAAAAGAGAGAGAGAGAGAGAGAGAGAGAGAGAGAGAGAGAGAGAGAGATAATTGTATCATGTTATGTTGCGTTTGACAGACCTCGGAACTCTGATTTTTCCGACTTCCTACTTGGAAAAATGATTGGAACAGCATTTGAAGACGGAGCTCCAGTGTACTTGGTATTGAGAAACGGCCTTGGACCAAAATTAATTACCCCGACTTCACGAGTATGACGTCACTCAACATGGCAGCACCCGTGGAAGCGAGCTTTATGAATGGAAATGATCAGGTAACAGGTGAATAAAGTATTTTTTTTTCTAACGTGACATTGAAATAAAAAGGTCAAAATATATCGCCAAGTTAACTATCAACAGTGTATAATAATCAGTGCTTAATTTGGGCAAAAAGAAGTGTTTGGCGAGGCCGAAGGCCGAGAGTGGGGGGTTGGAACCTCTCACAGCTAGGGGGTCCGGAGGAGGCTGTAAGCTCCCCCAGCGGGGTCCGGGGCTCCGCCCCGGCCGCCAACGCATCGTGCAATCTGAGGGGTTTATATGTCCTCTCCTGGCATTTAGAGACAGCTTATCTTTGTGTGACACATTTGATAAAACAGAACATTTAATGACTTTAATGACCAGTAATCAGGCCACTCACTTGAAGCTGGGTTTACCGCAGCGCTCTCTGTTTCCTCTGTTCGCAGTTCGGTGTCTGTCTCTCGGACTCGGGGTTTGGCTGACCGGGTTAGGCCTAGTAGACTCAGACTCCAACCGCTGTTGCTGTTCCTTTTGTTGTAATGCATCCTGTTTTTTCTTGCTCTAGCAGCTCTTCCTCTTTGAAGTCTGTTGCACTAGGTCCATTACACTTGAGTCGTCTAGAAAAATAACTTGACAGTGTGGACTGTCGTTTCATTTCGAACATTTGAAGTTATGCCTTATGGGCAAACGGAAGCCATACAAAGCTTCTTCTTTTTTTTTTTTTTTTTTTTTTCGCTGATTCGCTCTCTTTTAGCTTATAGTGTACGTGCTGCTTTCGATTGGGCTTGTGAAAATGGGAATTCCCAGTGGGAACTCACTCTATTCTCCTACCACTTGTGGTGTTTCGGTAACTCCCATTTATTATGTCCAAAAGCGATATAAAATTAAAACTGAATTACTTAGTGTAGTTCCGGAACGCTATAGCTTCTGAAATAATCTCTCCCGGTACGCACAGATCCATCAGAAATAAGCGCCTAAACTCAGTTCCGGTGCGTTCAGGCACAAATTAAGCACTGATAAAAACTGTTTGCCATTTCCTAAGTGTAAATAATTTCAGAATATTAGTTCTCTGCACAAATGTTTAATACTGTTCTGTAATCTAATTTTACTTTAGTTAGCATTTAATACTAAGTTTATTTAATCTTACAATATTGATTGGTGTTCAGCCATGCTTTTTATTCACATTTGGCTGGAACAGTTTGAGGTCGGAAGTTGGAAATTCTGACTGAAAAATCCGACTTCCGAGGTCTGTCGAACGCAGCATAAGTCCTCTTCATTTTGTTTGAACCCGGGACCTTTGCTGCGTTCCAGTTACAGTGGGAAGTTGAAATTTCCCAATCACAATTTTCAACTTCCGTTCCAGCCAAATGTAAATAAACAACAAAGAGATCTTCATGAGCTTCACAATGCGCGCGCGCGCGCGCATACACACACACACACACACACACACACACACACACACATACACACCGTACAAAAGATCTCAGTGAGGCTAGAGGGCAGCTTGAAAATTAAACTGATATTACGGCTAATGTGACTCTGATGTGAGTCACTTATCCATCTGTCTTAATAACCTTTGGCTGCAGCTTTCCACAGTACCCACGCTGCACTTCATCAGCTATATCTGCTTTAGGTTAAGAGCTTTAAATTAGATTACACCAGATATGTGGGCAAAGTGTGGCACTGTTATCAGGATATATCCTAAACTATAACACAGTGGCAAGAAAAAGTAAGTGAATCCCAACCATGACCAGATCAAAACAAATTTCAGAGGAGCTTAGAGGAAAAATTGTAGAGATGCATGAAGCTGGAAAAGTTCACAATCTCATCTATAAAGATCATCAATACATAATAAGACAAATTGGCTAGAAATGGAGGAGATTAGGCTTAGAAATAGATTTATTACTGTTGCTACTCTCTTGGTGTTCTGCAAAGATCACATCAAAAATGTGCTGCTGAAGAAGGTAAAAAGAATCCAAAGGTTACAGATAAAGGCCTACAGATTCACCTGTTCCTCTGTCCTCTATAAGAAAAAACAGGCAACTACAATGATGCTCATGGATGACACCACTACGACAGAGTATTAGGGTCATATAAGACGAAGGAAGAAAAACAAACGAGGGGGCATTATTTTGAGTTTTTAAACTCACAAATTTGCGAGTTTTAAAAGATGATAATTATGTGCTAAAAGCACAAGTGTGTCCATCCATCCATTTTCTGTACCCGTTTGTCCTGTTGAGGGTCATGGAGCCTATCCCAGCAGTCATAGGGCGAGAGGCGGGGNACCCGTTTGTCCTGTTGAGGGTCATGGAGCCTATCCCAGCAGTCATAGGGCGAGAGGCGGGGTTCACCTGGACAGATCACCAGTCTATCACAGGGCTGATACATAGAGACAGACAAGCTCATTCACACCTACAGTCAATTCATCTGACATGCATGTCTTTGGAGGAAGCCGGAGCATGTGGAGGGAACCCATGAAGACATGGGGAGAACATGCAAACTCCACATAAGGCCCTGCCCCGGCTGGGAATTGAACCCAGGACTTTCTTGCTGTGAGGCAACAGTGCTAACCACTGCACCACCCCACAAGTGACAAGTGTGTCTTTATTGCTAAATATGATGGAAAAGTATATTTAAATGAGGTCATGTAGCTACCTCAGGCATCATCACAACACAAGGCGGTTCCAATTCCCCCTTATTATTTTTCTGAGTTTAAAAACTGGCAAATTTGCCAGTTTATTAGTTGGCAAATTAGTTTTTAAACTCAGAAAAACTCAAATTAATGCCCCCCTGCTTCCGTTTTGTTTTTTTCCGTCTTAATATGCTGTCGTAGGAAGCTGTTGCTCTAAAAAAAAAAAAAAAANAAAAAAAAAAAAAAAAAGAAAACAAAAGATCAATGCTGCAAGTTCCATTTTCCTAAAGACACCTGGATGTTCCACAAGGCTTGTGGAACCTGCGGAGAGATGAAATCCTTTTTGCAAAAATATATAATATATGTGGGCACTCTACACCAGAATCAAGACTTTGTCCCAATTGTGAAGCATGATAGAGTGAGCGTCATGGTTTGGAGCTGCTTTGCTGCCTCAGGGCCTGGAGATTTTACAATCCAAATAAAATCCAATGCATTCTAAAAATGAATTCCAAATTATAACAAGTAATTTAACTCTTCAGAGAAGAGGGAGCTGAGCCAGAAGGCGAGGCTCTCAATTTACCAATCAATCTACGTTCCTATCCTCACCTATGGTCATGAACTCTGGGTAATGACCGAAAGGACAAGATCGCAGATACAAGCGGCGGAAATGAGGTTCCTCCGTAGGGTGTCTGGGCTCACTGTCAGGGACAGGGTGAGAAGCTCGGACATCCGGGAGGGACTCGGAGTAGAGCCGCTGCTCCTCCACATCAAAAGGAGATAGTTGAGGTAGTTCGGGCACCTAAGGAGGATGCTCCCTGGTCGAGGCACATCCAACTGGAAGAGGCCCCCGGGAAGGACCCAGGACACGCTGGAGGGATTACATCTCCCTGCTGGCCTGGGAATGCCTCGGAGTCCCCCAGAAGGAGTTAGAGGTCCTGGCCGGGGACAGGGAAGTGTGGGCCGGCCGGTCTGCTTAGTCTGCTGCCACCACGACCCAGACCCAGTTGAGCAGAGGATAATGGATGGATGAATTTTACAGATGATTCCTCCCACCTCCAAAGACATGCATGTCAGGTGAATTGGGAACTCTAAATTGAAGTAAGTAGTCTAAATTGAAGGAGTGAATGAGAGCGTGAATGAGTTTGTCTCTGTGTCAGCCCTGTGATAGACTGGCGATCTGTCCAGGGTGAACCCCGCCTCTTGCCCTATGACCGCTGGGATAGGCTCCAGC
>VXCM01006550.1:15000-43781 GCA_014773175.1 Lucifuga dentata | reverse complement strand
CCCCCCGTGACCCTCAACAGGACAAACGGGTTTAGAAAATGGATGGATGGATGTTAGGGTAACACTCCATCATCTGAAGTTTAATAGAAGTTGGATGATGCAAAAAAACCCAAAACAAAACAAACCAAAAAAAAAAAAAAAANAAAGAACCCACAACACACACAAGTATTCAACAACACAAAGATATAAAAAGAAAAAAAAAAGTTTTGAAATGGCCAAGTCCAAACTGTAACCCAACTGAGATTCTGACCTGAAGAAATCCCATAAATATTGATGAACTGAAGCAGTTATGAAGGGAGAAATCATCTAAAAGTTCTCCGCTGCATGTGTGACCTCAGCTTGGGTCTGATGAATTATTAAAGAATATTATGTTCAATAAAAGCGTTGAGAAGCACAACTGTTTGTGTCAGTAGTTCAAGAAGATTGTGTTAGTCTATTATCATGACTTTTGGTGAAGGTCGGACCACATTTGATGAGTAACTAATGCAGAAATCCGAGAAATTTCAAAGGGTTCACTAACTTTTTCTTGCCACTATTTGTGTTGCTGCATCACTACCATGACAATATACTGATTAATACACACACACAAAAAACAAACAATTTAAGACGAGTACAAGATTTATTTCACATTTTGTCTTTTTTTAATATTACCAGCTTTCTTGAGGAATCAGAGACATCAAAGAAAGGGTCACAGGAATATTTAAGGAGGCTCATATGCACACAGAACAGTCTCAGGTCAGAAAACCATAAAAGAAGGATCAGATGATGGATAAGCTTAAAGCATACATTGTGATTTCTGAAAATGGGTCAACGATGGCATTGTCCAATCCTTCTAGTACAAAACCAGTGCATGTGCTTGGTGTTAGTGGGCAGTGAAGGTGAGGGAGGGAGGTCAAAGGTCAGAAACCACAGGATGAAGCAAAGCAGCTAGAGACAGATAAAGTATAAGTGTGGAGATATTGTAGCACTGCAATCACAATACAAATACAAATGTTCGATCGACCCAACAGTCAGCAATCTAATATTCACAGTCGATGCTGTGTTTATACACTTGACCTTATCTGGGTCAATTTGTAGGGAGGCTGTAACTCAGGAAATACAGGGGGAATTTCAAACTAAAAGCTTTTGGGCTTCAGAGGGACGAGGTGTTGGTTTTTTTCAGGCGAAACCAACTGCTTGGTTCGTCTGACCTTTCACCTCCAGAAAGTTCAGGACAGGAGGGCAGAGAGTCTCATAGTCACACAGGCACTTAAGAGAAATGACAAAACACTACGACTTCCATTAAGGCACAACAGAAACTACACACACACATACAAAGACAGCAGTCTTTGGGACAAAACGGCGTGCTTCTGTCAGAGGGAGAACAACACAGTGCCCTTAAAACTGACGGACTCAGAGTAGAACCTCCTCGTTTGGACTGAACATAGCAACCAGAATTCCTTATATTTATCTGAAGTGTTTAATTCCACTACAACATTTCCATTATTTTCCAAAAAAAAAAAAAAGTGACATCTACGCTGATAAACAATTAAAAACATCAAAGTGCAATTCATTATGGATTTCTGTTGATACTGTTAGACTTAGACATGGTAAACAATTAGCATTTTAAGCGATATAAGCAGTTTTTTCATATATTGAAGAATATGAGATGGGTTTAGATTCTTCAAATATAACTAGACTTTTGAGTTAAAACCTCATTTAATTGTATATATTCTTGGATTTTTCTAAAAAGTTTTGCAAAAAATAAAAAATAAAATAAAATCTGAACACAGATGTGATAAGTGGCTGTGAAATGATTTTGAGTAAAACCATACATATAGGTATTCAGCTGCTTTAAAACCTTAAAGGACCACACCAGTGATTTTGTATGTTTGAGCCCAATAAATACAACCTGTACCCACGTCTTATTACTGCTAACCATTTTCAAAAACACACTGCCAGAGCTATACATTTTCAAATTGTTTTCCTACCTCCCAGTTTCATGATTCCAGTACGCTACAAAAATCAACTTGTAGAGACTTGAAACATGTTTGAGAAGTAATCCATCACAATGAACAAGATGCTGTTATTATTTATTGTCAAAGTTACTTAAATTAAGCAATCCAAAACAGAGCTACCCGGAAGAAAATGTATGTCTCCGCCAGGGAATATAGTCCCAGGAGAAGATGGCTTTTATCATAGAAATAAAAATGATCATGAATTATGCATGTAGGCATGCGTGTTAGCAGGCAAAACACTGAATTTTAAGGTTGGTGCAACATCCGAACATGTGACTTTGAAAGATTAGGAGATTTGGAACAAGATGAAAACTAGTTTGGTAGGGAGGTGATCTGTATGTAGCAGTACTTATTGGGCTCAAACATGCAAAATCACCGGTGTGGTCCTTTAATATATGATTTGTGGCTAGGTGTGGTTTGTTGTGTTTAATTATGAATGAAATAAAAATACACATCTGAAATACCTGATTATCATATAAGAGCTCTTATCTACTCAGACGAAAATACATTCAAATGCTTCTAAAAAAAAAAGAGGAAAAAAAAACATGCAGCAACTTCATAGCACGACATTGCAAAGAGCTGCAATAACTAGAGCTGCTTTGCCAGAATCAGCACCTAAAATCAGCAGAGGTCATTGGACAGACACACACACACACACACACACACAAACAACTGGCATAGACACAGTTTGCAAGCATGCTCATCAATGCATGTGAGCATGCGTGCAAACAAAGCTCACATACACACGCACACAATAAGCATGACAAGTTAATTTACACATATAATCAAGAATGTGAATGTTATTGGCATTGTGTGGAAGGTTAACTGTGACAGATATATTTTCCTTTTTTCAGAGCTGGTTCAGAGCTTTTTCCTTCACTTCGCTGGCTTTTCTATCTGGATATTAGATTTAAGCTGATTTAATCCTTTCATTTCTCTTTCCAAACAGCATCTCTCAGCCTTTAATCAGCCCGTTTCTCTCTCTCTTTTGTGAACAGTGGACAGTGATGATGATTAGTACTTTGTGAACTAAACAGTCTTTCTTCCTTGAAACATACAGTTGGTGTAGAGTCTGTTGGGATTTTCCCTCTTCAGATGCGGAGGAAGAAGATGAAGGTTGTCTTCAGTTTAACTCCAGCGCAGGAGACCCTTCTTGTAGGCTGTCAGGCCTGTTGCCGTGGCAACAGACAAGAACGCGGAAAAGCCCATGAACTTGAGGAACCCGCCAACTGAAGGCATATTCGTCTCCCAGAAAGAGGTGGCAAAGGGGAGCGCTGGGACTTCCTGTTAGAGGGAATGAAGATTTGGTTAAATTTATTTGGCTTAAATTTTTTTTTTTTTTTTTTTTTTTTTTACATGTGGTAAATAAATATAAAAATATAAAAGAGTTATAAAATGAGTCATGTTTATGTTCAGTGCCAAACCTGGAACTACAACCCTAACCCAAACGCTCGAGATCACTATACTTAAAAAAAAAAATAAAAATAAAAATAAAAAAATGGAACAATGAAAGAACAGTTTAGTCCTGAAGCACAAAATTTCTTTTTATGCCACTACATGCCACTAGGGGGCGCAGAATGGCTACAATTTGCTTGTTACCAGAGGTGGGTGGTGAAAGAGGCAAAGAATCAACAGAGAGAGGAATTGGCTGCATGGGGTTCAGTTCATTCCAATATTCTATAAAAATCAAGTTGTAGAGACTTGAAACATGCTTAAGATACATAATCCATCACAGCAAACATGAACTGTTTTGTTGTAGTAACTTTATTTAACCACTCCAACATGGAGCTGCACGGAAGAAAATGTATGTCTCCACCAGGGAATATAGTCTTGGGAGAAACAGGGCTTTTACAGAGAAATTAAAAATGACCATCTCTTCTACATTTGGACGTAACCTGTTAGCAGGCGAAACATTGCATTTTAAGTGTGTGTATCACCTGAAAATTTGATTTGGAAAGATTTGGGGATTGGAAAAATAAAAAGAAAACTACAATATGGTTTTATGTTTTGGAAATTGGTTGTCAGTAAAGTAACATGTATGTGGTTAGTATCTAATGGGTTTAAACACGCAACTCTAAATTTAGCTTTAAGTATAATGGCAATATTTCCTGAACCTTAACTAAGATCTACAATAGTTTTAGCATTAGTTCCTTAATGGGTGAAAATTCCAAGAATAATGAATGAGAAAATGCTGGCACTAAATGTTCAAAAATGTTGTTATTATCATGTTTTGCAGAATTGTCCAATATCAGTGATCTCTTTGGCAACCCAGTTGCAAAGCATATCATAGGCAAAGCATACCAGAAATAAAAAAAACAAACATGGGTCAATGTTTGGAAAGCACTGACTAACACGCATATTTAAAAATCTCTCACCACACACTCAGGCTCCGGCTGCCAGATCTGACTCTGCTGGATTTTACCCATTGCACACAAGACCTGGAACAGAACACAATGCTTGACAGAAAGTATAAGCAACACAGCGTCCACACACATTCAATTTCTATATTTATATTAGCTTTAGAGGATTGTTTGGTGCTGGTCTATGCTCTGACCTCTCTGGCTGCCCTCTCTCCAGCCTGCACCGCCCCTTCCATGTAGCCACTCCATTCTGTGGCTGTCTCCGTGCCTGCAAAGTACAACCTGCCCACTGGCTCCCTCAGCACCCTAGAGAGAGGAAAAGACATAAAAATGAAAGATTAAACATCACATTATCTGCAGGAAATCAGTGTTTCCTGTGCGTGATGGACTCCACCATTGCTGCTCCTTGTCATCAATTCTCTGTTTGTGATTTTCATGGACAGAATTTCAAGTTGGAGCTGAGGATTGGAGGGTGTAAGTTTGGTGACCTCAGGATTGCATGTCTGCATCTCTTTTTGCTGATGTTGTAATCCTGTTGGCTTCATCAGGCTGGAACCTCCAGCATGCACATTTTTGCAGCTGATTGTGAAGCAGCTGGGATGAGGATCAGGATCTCCAAATCTGAGGCCAAGGGTACTCTGCTGGAGAATGGTGGATTGTCTGTAGCAGGTGTGGAGTGAGTTCAAGTATCTTCTGGTGTTCATGAGCGAGGGTGGAACAGAGATTTACTGAATTTAATTAATATTGATGCAGCTTCTGCAGCAATGCAGGCACTGTGCTGGACTGTCATGGTGAAGATAGAGCAAGACCTGAACACAAAGTTTTCAATTAAACGTCGATTCTACATTTCAGCCCTCATCTGTGGTCATAAACTACTACAAAAATGAGTTTTCAGACAGAAGTGGCTAAAATGAGTTTCCTCTGCAGGGTGTTAGGACTCACCCTTAGGGATGAGTGAGGAGTTCAGATATCAGCAGGGAGCTCAGAGTGGAACCGCTGCTCCTTCACATTGAAAGGAGCCAGCTGAGGTGGTTTTGGTGTCTGATCAGTATCCTGAATGTCTCACTTATGCGGGTATGTACAACTATGAGGAGACCCATAGGGAAGACTCTGAATATGCTGCAGGGATTATCTATTTCATCTGGCCAGGAGACGTGCCCAGGAAAAGCTTGAGGACTGGCTATGGAAAGAGATGTGGGCTACTTTGCTTGGGCTCCCTCCATAACCTCGATCCAGAAAATCAATACATGATGGATCAATGGATTGCCAATCCATATTGTGGAGGTTTGTCCTTGATCATACTGTACCTACCACATACAGTGGGGTCCAAAACTCTGAGACCACTGTGAAAATGCTTCTATTTTGCTTTCTTTTTGAATTTAATACACAATTTTTCATTACAAATGATCATATCTTATCAATTAGAGTGAAAAGTTGAATCTTTGAAAAATGTATGTGAATGTCAGAGTATCTTAGTATTTGGTACGCCCCCTTTTGCTTTAATGACAGCATCATTCCAGCTGGCATGGACTCCACAAAACCTGATGAGCCAAGTTATCCAGCATGATGTGACAATGTTCCAAAGAGCTTCTTATGATGTCAGACTTTATGATTATTTCCACATACATGGAAAACATCATGGATTCTACATGTGGTCTCAGACTGTTGGACCCCACTGTAGACACAGCCCATGAAAAACAGAAAAGAAAATGTTCTTTGTGCATTTTTATTATTTGTGGTAATTACTCCTTCACTCAAAGGAAGGTTTCCTGTGCCTTCACAAATGTGATGTAAAAAGCTATAAGCCCTAAATGATTATATTATTATAGATTTTATTATCGTTCCGTGGTTTAAGTGGCTACTGTGACTTGTACCTCCATGATATCATCTTATAAGAAGAACACATTGGATTTTAACACACTCCAATTTGTTTCCAAAGAGACTTATGAGAATAAGAAGATGGAAAATTTTCTCATGATGAGCACGTTCCTTCAACTTGAAAATCAACATTAAAACCACCAAAGTTGCAGATGCAAGGTACTGAGCAAAATGCTGTTTAAAGTGCTCTCCTACACTTTAGGAGAGCACTTTAAACAGCATTTTGCTCAGGCTAAAACAAGGCTAAAATTTGGTAGCAAAACTAGCAACAAATTTAGAGATACTGAATATCGGGACAGAATTACTACCATTAGCACTTTTTCCCACCTTCCAAATATTGGCATCAAACAACCATTGCAAGATATTAACTAACTGCTAAATTGCCAGTAAACAAGCAAAGGACTGTGTTTGTGTGTGTTTATGTATGTGTATGTGCACGTGTGTGTGCGTGTGACTTACTTGCCAAACTGGGTGAGAATTCCTGGAGGGAAGTAGGCTGTGTAACAGCCTCCAGAATACTCCTCTTCACACCAGTTCTTCTCCTCATAGTGCACAGGCTGAGGGAGATAAATGCGGACATGAATGGCTCAATCTGTGATGAAAGCAATTCAACTGTAGCCGTGTTTCCTTTAGGCTGGGCCTAAACTTACATGCAGCGCCTCCTCTGAACCCAGAACTTTGGAGTAGATCTCACAGATCCTCTTCAGCCTGCACACAAACAGGACAGCAGTTCAGCTTAAAAAGGAGTATTCATAAGCATGCAAGGCTGTGTTAATCTGTTGCCTCCATCATGTGTTTACCTCTCCTCCTTAGTCAGCGCCGAGAGCTTCCTGCATTTACGGGCGAGGATGAATCTGGAGGAAAAACGACAAGATATTAACAAAATATTAAGTAATAATAACGTGACACTGTGCAGCTGAACAGTCATCACTGCTTTAATTATTGTGGAGAAGCAGCCGGTGGGAGTTGTGTATTCACCCCATGATTGCAGGTACGGTCCCATCAGGCTTCGTGTCGTCTAGGGTCAGGCCGATGGGAGCTCCTTCCTCCTCAATCACCATGCTGCCACAGTAACCTAGCAACACAGACATGAAACAGGGAGGCTATAAGAGTTGTATCATTTATTTTAGGTGAAACCGTCTCTCTCTCCCACTTTCTATTAATTACCCTTCTTCCTCCAGAAGTTCTCCTTGTAGTAGACCATGCACTTGATGACAGAGCCCATGGGGACTCGGTGAATCAGCTGGTTCCTCAGCGGCGGCAACTCAGGGTTAAAGTGCATCTTCAGGTTTAGGCCGGGGGGTGTGGCCACGATCACATACCTGGCCTGAGACACAGACGCACGGTAGACACAGTATGTAACACAGACACATACACACACACACACATTGTGAGCCACATCACATGGCATGTTGATAGGTAACCTGTAGATGGCAGCATNACACACACACACACATTGTGAGCCACATCACATGGCATGTTGATAGGTAACCTGTAGATGGCAGCATAGAACAATATTGCCAGCAACACGGTGTGGTTCAGACTATCTGTGGTTCAGTTCCAGACTACACATCATTTTTAACCATATTTTGATTATGTTAAGGGTTGACTAATAAATTCTGGGCCTGCAACAAGGGTTGTAATATTTTTATAGAATGTAACACAATTCATTGCATGTTTCTGCATATAAACTGCTTTCACTTGAGCTCAGGTGAATAGAATTAATATTTATTCAAAAGTATTCATGGTTCTGTAGATGGATAAACTACATGCACCCACCCTGCTCACCTGATTTGGCTTTAAAAAGTCAATAAGCATACAGGGTTTGCAAGGGTTCCTAATTCTGGGGCTGTTACATAGAAGAATAACACACACATCTGCAGCAGACTTGTAACATGTCTCTGATGTGCTCACCCTGTAGGTCTGTTTGTTTACTGTCTCCACCTCCACCATGTCTCCAGTCTGGTCGATCCTGTAGACGGGAGACTGCAGCTTTACCTGGTCACCCAGCTCTCTGGCCATGCACTCACTGATTTGACTAGAACCACCCACAAACTTCCTTTCCTGCAGAGATGGACGGAAGGAGTCAGTCACTAAGGAAGGTGAACCATTGTGAGATTCAGCTAAAGCAGCTACTCCCCCCAACCCTAACCCATGCAGCAAGACTGCTGGGCCTAAAGGAGTCTAGTCTAGTTATGCTCCACCTGTAAGGCAGTCTCAGTTTATGTTGCATAAAATGGCTCCATTTGGTCTGATCCTGCTTAGATAAAATAAAATCCAGGCTAATAAAAACCTAGATTTAAGAGACAAGTTGAAGAAATCTATTTATTGATGCCTGAGAAACCCACTTGTTGTTCTGAATCCATCATAAATCCACTTTAACTTCTTGACCTACAGAAAATGCAAAGCTCAGGCCAGCAGCTGCTGAATGATGGAGTACTGAGAGGAGTGAAGGGTTGAGAAAAGATTAAATGTTGCCAAAGGTCTGAAAGACAAAATTAAATTGACAGTGACCTTTTCCATATGGTTAGTGTTGACTCCTCTCCACTCATCCTGATCAGAAGCACATTGTGTGCACTCCACTGTGACATTTTGATGGTATTGCCTGCCAGTCTGCTGAAGAATTTATGAGCTGAACCAAAATTGGTGCTGACATTTAGACACAGGGATGTGTGTTTATTTCAACTTTGTTGTAATAAGACAGCTTTATTTTTTTTTTACTTTCTGCACGAATAAAAGATCCTTTGGCATTTTTTAAACACGGATCTTAAGACTGATTACTTTAGGCCTGCATCAAAACCAAGATTACAAAAAAAAAATAAATAAATAAATAACTGAAACATGATCATTCTTCATTTAAAAANAAAAAAAAAAAAAAAATAATAAATAACTGAAACATGATCATTCTTCATTTAAAAAAAGCATGGGCTCAAAGTACTGTGTGTGTGTGTGTGTGTGTGTGCACACGCATGTAGCCATGCATGCCTCTGTGAACAAGTGCACATGAACTTGAAACAGGGAGATCTAGCAAACAGGAAATGGCAATGGAGCTGGCAAAAACATCCTGTGACTACATAAACACATTTTTCTGTCTCTGTTGCTATTGCAACAGGGTTATTTAGCCTTAGAAAGTTTGGCAGTACAATGGGCTCCCCCAGTGCGCCAAGAAACACGGTCTTTGTGAAGGTAATAATTAAGCTTGGCTGGTCTGGGGGTCAACTAAGGTAAGAGAATTTGGGGNGGGGGGGGGGGGGGCAGTGGGACCTTGTTGGGATGCTAAACTTCGTGATGGACAGTCAAGTTGTTGTTGGAGTCTCGCTTGTGTACAAATACACAAACTTAAGACTTGACTGGGCAAACAGTCATTAGTGACTTCAGACTTTACTGTGGACAACATGATCCTGTGAATGTTCTAGCCTAGGAAAACTTTGTGTTTGCATTAACGTCCACTGATCAATATGCTCTAAGCAGCTTTACTTTCAGACAGTGTTCTCTTCAGTTTTTCTCCTCAAAACATGCTTTCAGCAGCATAGTTTTTACTGAAAACATGCTGCAGTATGTTTTAGCCTGACACTTAATCTGCAGTGTGACTCAGAGGCTCAAGACTTCTTCCTCTCGAATAAAGCTTCCAGGCTCTGGATGCAACTCAGAAACTCAAGAATTGATTTGGACTCTAACCAGAGACTTGAGAGTGAATTTGGACTCTAATTCAGAGACTTGAGACATGATTTGGGATCTAACTCAGAGACTCAAGAACTGATTTGGATCAGAAATTCAAGAATTGATTTGGGCTCTAACTCAGAGACTTGAGACTTAATTTAACTTGAGACATGATTTAGAATCTAACTCAGAGAGTTGAGACATGATTTGGACTCAAACTCAGAAACTTGAGACATGATTTCAACTCTAACTCAGAGACTTGAGAGTTAATTTGGACTCTAACTCAGAGACTTGAGACTTGACTTGGACTTGAGTTATTAGAAAGGTGAAATATGATACTGGGGTATCCTGCTCATATTCCAGACTAAATCAGCATATACAGTATGGCAGCACATGCCAGCAAAACACGAACGCTTCATCAAACAAAATATCACCACTACATTTCTCATGAGTCTTTGCTGTAGACGCTCTATGACCAGTAAAACAGGCAGACAGACAAAAGATTTCTAAAATATGTATTCATGCTTCATGTGCAGACCTACCTGTCCTCCATTGGTGGTGGAGAAGATCCTCATGGTGCCTCCACACTGTTTGACATACCAGAGGAACCAGAGAGCCGAAACCTCGTGAGGTTCAGAGGTCACGTTCACATTAACGAAAAGTTTGGCAAAGTGACGGGCAGTACTAGGAAACAAGGGCGACGGTTAACAGGAACAGTTAGCACATTGCTACATACCATAATCAATATACTAGACAAGTATTTTATTAATGAATTAAACATTTTCAGCAAATCCAAAGCCTACTGTTAATAAAATGAAAGAGAGCTATGTTAAAGTTGTAATTTCTGATCTGTATAAATATCCCACAAAATCCCTTATTGGTTGGGCTCTATGTCATGGACATTAAAAAAAAAAAAAAAAAANTAAAAAAAAAAAAAAAAAAACACCCTCACTTTAGTTTTGTTAAGCAGAAAAGTAAATTTCTGTAAGTATCTGAGATGTTTATGAGACCTGGTCCAGCAGATCTTTTCAAAAAGCTCCAGCATGGTCATCTTGTCCCACTCCTCCGCATGGGGGGCTTTCCAGGGAGCCTCTCTGGGGATCTGAAAATACAGGGGTTGTAGGATCAGCAGGAAGATTTAGCAAAGATTAGACATAGATTTAAAGTGTGTGTGTGTGTGTGTGTGTGTGTTGTAAACAGAGAACATGTTGAGTCTCGCTTTACCTCCTCCCCCATCTTGTCCATCGTCCTCCACAGGTTGTTGAAATCCAGCAAGGCAATGGGGTTCCACACGGGAGGGAAGGAGCCTTTGAATGGGTATGACTTTCCCTATTGGGCACATAGATCATCATCATCATCATCATCAACATCATTATCATCATTGATCAGATTATCACTTTCATAACTGGCAATTCCATTCTCATAATCATTATCCACCCAAATACTCCGCCAATATGTGTGCACATTTACACTGTAGTTAAAGGACCATACCAGTGGTTTTGCATCTCTCTCTCTCTCTCTCTCTCTCTCTCTCTCTCTATATATATATATATATATATATATATATATATACAGTAGATATACTGTATGTGTGTGTGTGTGTGTGTGTGTGTGTGTGTGTGAAAATGTAGGTGTAATGACAGATCCTTTTCAACAAAGACTAAGGATAAGAAAATGATTCTTTAACACACACTGCGTGACAATGATCTAAACATATAAAGCGCTACGTCTCCCAGACACCACTTCAATACAATGATTCAGAAAGGTTCAGAGCATCAGAAAGAGCTTCTTGATCATCACTAGTGACAGGTGACAGGTATTCTGTGGGTCTCTGCAGGCTGCTTCCCTGCTCAGATAGGATTACCAGCAGTGGAAAAGAGCACAATTATTATGTTCTAAAGCTGATATACATCCTTTCCCATCCTGCCAATGACAAAATTTTGGGGATACTCTGATGATTACATCTGAAAGGTCACCCACCTTAATATGAGTTGAACTTTAGTTGATATGCTTAGTCAGAATGTTACACAGCAAATTCAGCAGAGTTAAAATTCTGGTGTTGATGAAAAGAGTGTCAATCCAACTACGTCTGGAGTTAATCTAACTATGGATTTGGTGTAATTTGCCTCTTTTGACACCCGGTCAACTAAATAGTTGGTGTCAAAATTGGGTGTTGAAGCCATTTTTGTCAAATCAACACTGACGGTGTTGATTTGATGATCTGGAAGTTTTTGACACTGGCTTTCAACTCTGAGGGTGTTGGGAGTTTTTTCTGCTTCATTAGTTTGAGCATAACATGCAGTCACAACAACAATGGTTAACTTCAAAATTCATTTTTAGGTAAACATTTAAATGTTAATTTCCTTAAATTTGACTGTTTTTGATCATATCCAAGTTTTCCACACTCTCTTTATGAATAGCAGCCATGCTATCAAAGAGTTCATGCTAGCAGGTGATACTCCTGGACGGAGTTAGAATGAGGTTATTGTTTTTCACACAAAGGCTCTAAAAGGCCCAACATGAGAAGTTAAAAGTTGCTGTTAAAGGCGACATGCAAAGTCTGCAGTAAACACACTGTAGCGACGGTGGATTGAGCTGCTCTGATTCTCCCAGCATGCTTGCAGCAGTGTTACATGCTCTGAGTTCTAGTTCTGTTGTAAATATCTGTTATCATCCTTTTTGTGAATGTTACAGCTTTGTATAAGTTTATTTGTTGCAGCTGTAACAGTTTGAGTTACATTTGAATGCATTCTACTTTTTGGTGTGTCACCATCAGAGAGAGTGTGTGTTCTTGTTATGATATCCCTGCTGCATTCTGCTTACTATTAACTGTTATATTGCTGTTTTGTTGTTGAAGCTTTAATAAGCTTTAACTGAGAAATGCTTCTTATTGAGCAAAGTAATTCCACTTTGTTCAGGGAGAAGTGTTCTTCTCCTCTTCATCATGCTGATGATGAAGAGGAGAGACTAGTGTTGGACAGCATTATAGTCAGTAATTAATTAAGATTTTCTGAAATAAAAATGTGGATTGAAGCAAACAGGATAGGTCTGTCATTTTTTAACATACATTAAATTGTATTGTACTATATTTACACACAATATGCTAATTAGAGGGTAACTCTTAAGTAGTTAAAAAATTACACAATAAAAGAGTTAATTTTTAACACCTTACACTAGTGTTGAAAATATGTCACACTTTAAAAGAGTTCAGTTTTAACTCCTGACACTGGTGTTGAGAATATTTAACACTTTGTAGTGTCGAGCAGTGTTAAATTTCAACTCTGCACAGAGTTAATATTTACTCCATTATAGTGTTAAAATGCTAACACTTTGAAAAGTGTTGAAATAACACTTTTGGGAGTGGACCCCATGAGACACTTTGAAAGTGTTGAGATTAACTCTTACAGAGTTATTTTGACTCTGCTGAATTTGCTGTGTACTGAACAGCATACAAAGTCTAGTAAGTAGAGGAGCAGCTTGGAACATGGCCACTTGTGCAGTATTTTACATCAGACAAGATTTAGTCATTAAGCCTGATAAGACTTTCCACAGTCTCTGCACTATTTTCCAACCATTACAAATGCAGATAGAAATTCAAAGCGCTCAAGGTTTGCTTATGCAACCCCTTGACTTGTTAAATTCTGTGTTACAACAGCATGTTTCCAAAAACAAACTCTAGTTACAGATCACTGACCTGTTACTGTGTTTGTGCCATCTAGGAACAGAATCTATTCATTCCTGTGTGTGTGTGTGTGTGTGTGTGTGTGTTCTGTCTGGCACACCATTATTGCTGTTTAGCTTGGGACTCTGTTTGAAAGCCCATTAAACACATTAACTTCCTGTAGCAATCCCCTTGATGTGAGGTGTGTGTGCACAGGATTCTACAAGCTCAGGAGCCAAACAAAGATCTGGCTCATTCTTACACACTGGGTAAAATTACTACATTATTATTAGTATCAATAATTACTCAATTATTAGTCATTTGTTCACTTAAATTATAAGCTAAATGTTTTCATTTTCTGGAATGGGCCACTTTGTCAAACAAACCTGGTTGAAAAGTGTCTTCTTCAGCATGAAAATGATCAAATATACTTAAACACAAATGAAATAATACAAATGATTTTATTCAAATAAATAAAACTTCGCTGAGTATTTATAGTTAACTAGACAGCATCTATTAATCCTTCATGTATACTTAATATAATGGAAAAGCTACATTAGGTATTGTTGGCTTTCTATTAGAATTAGTTATTTTTAAGTTTTCAGAAAACATCATGCAGCATTTTTCATAAAAGGAACTGTTACCCTGATCAGCCAATACTGATCAACCAGCAACATGTGTACAAGAGAAGCAATGTCCCTACATAAAATGTTAATAAATAACCCACATAAAAAGTTCCAGGGAATCTTATGAATGCCCTCCAGGCTCAGTGGGTCATAATCCTGTAATCTTATCTGAGATACAGTACTTGACATGAAATATGCTTTATAACAGCCACTAAACAATGAAGCAACAAATCTCCTTCATTTGATCTGATATTATAACCTGGTATAATGCAACATATATCAATGGTTGAAACTAAATGATTAATCAAATGAATGAAATCAATGACCTCTGACCCTTTAAAGTTTCTTTTTATACACGATCTCTCCAATTACGTGTGAGCTGAAGTTTATCAGTATTACTATTTGATATTTCCTCCCACAGTCCAAAGATGTGAATGGGAGTGTGACTGCATTTGTGTGTGTGTGTGTGTGTGTGTGTGTGAGGTTCCAGCACACACAACGCTGTACAGCATTAACAGGTATAGAGAATGGATGTATGGATCAACAACCTCTGTCTGTTTAACCCTAATGGCATCAATACTACATTTTTTATGGCTCATACTTCCTAGAAAAGGTGTGTGTTGCTATACAACAACTCAAAACCAAATGAAAAATAGAACAGAGAGAGAGAGAGAGAGAGAGAGAGAGAGAGAGAGAGAGAGAGAGAGAGAGANGAAAAATAGAACAGAGAGAGAGAGAGAGAGAGAGAGAGAGAGAGATAAGATTATGTGTCTTACAATATACAGTACAGTGCCCACTACAAAACTGTCCGTTGCTGTGGACCAACACGTCTGTCACCATGGTGATGTGGCAAAGTGAATACACAAGGAGAAGAGGAGGGGAGGGGAGAGGAGGGNTCACCATGGTGATGTGGCAAAGTGAATACACAAGGAGAAGAGGAGGGGAGGGGAGAGGAGGGTGGGATGCACGGCAGCTTCTGTTTCAACATCGGTGAGCAGCAAGTCAGCCTCATCCAAAGGAGAAACTAACGCTGCACAAGGACACAGGAAGCCGTTCTACCAACACATTATGATTTATTATCACCTCCGCTTGATAATTATTGTATATTATCCTTAGGATTCCCATCCAGACCGTATAAATAAAATGTAAACATTTATTTGTATGTTCACTGCCTTATGATGAGGTTTACTCTTTGACTGAATAATATCTGGTTAGTGGGCAGCGGTTAGCACCATCACTCCACAGCAAGGGCCTGGGTTCAGATTGGGTGGGTACCTTCTGGTTATTCTGTTTACTCCCACATTCCAAAGACATGTAGATGGATCAGAAACTCTAAAATGCTGGTAGGTGTGAATGTGAGTGTGAGCGTTAGCTCTGTGATAAACTAGCGACCTGTTGAGGGTGGACCTGACCTCTCGCCCAGTGGGTGATGGGATAGGCTCAAACCACCCAAGACTAGTACTGGATAAGCGGGTTTAGAGAATGGATGGATGGATGGTTATCTCTCCTGTCAAAGAACTGCTATATTGTAAAAGTTAACAGCTGTACGGTACCTTAACATATACCTTAACTTACACCTTAACATAGTAACAGAAAATCAGTAGCAAACCACTAATATCTACTAGTATCTAGCTTGGAAGTTTGAGTTCAAAGAAAGATGGCATTCAGCATGTATGTGTAATACTCTGATTACTCTGACTTTTGTTCTTTGTTCAGATTGTTTTGTTTTGTTCTTATTTTCATTTAGGGGTCTATTTTGAAACCTTTGCAATGCTTTAAAGGACCATACCACCCATTTTGCATGTTTGAGCCTAATATATTCAATCTTCATACATTCAAACATTACAAAATGTTTGAAACAATTCAAACATTACTGGCAATTATTTCCTAAAGCATACTACTGTAACGATGAATTAAAAATGTTTTCCTACCTTCCAGACCTCCATTGGTTTCAATTCATTCTGGTACGCTATTAAAATCAACTTGTTGATACTTGAAACATTCTTGGGATAGGTAATCCATCATTATGAACAAGACGTGTATTCAGATTTTTTCGAAGTTACATAATTTTAGTGTTTAAGCGCAATAAAAAGCGTGGAGTGAATGTATGTCTCCACCGGGGAATATAGTCCCAAAAGAAGACCTGCGTTTATCGAAAAATTTAAATGACTGTGACGTCATAAGGCTGTGTAACTATTAGCAGGTGAAACATTGATTTTTAAGGTGGGTGTATCACTTGAATATTTCATTTTGAAAGATTAAGAGATTTTGCAAAGTGATGGACAGGCTGACAGATGAGGTTAGACAAGAATCCCCTTGGACTATGATGTTTGCAGATGACATTGTGATCTGTAGTGAGAGCAGGGAGCAGGTGGAGGAAAACCTAGAGAGGTGGAGATATGCCCTGGAAAGGAGAGGAATGAAGGTTAGCCGCAGCAAGACAGAATACATGGCTGTGAATGAGAGGGACTCAAGTGGAATGGTGAGGTTACAGGGAATAGAGATAAAGAAGGTGGAGGATTTTAAGTACTTAGGGTCCACAGTCCAGAGCAATGGAGAGTGTGGAAAAGAGGTGAAGAAACGTGTGCAAGCAGGTTGGAATGGGTGGAGAAAAGTGTCAGGTGTGATGTGTGACAAAAGAGTCTCGGCAAGAATGAAAGGAAAGGTGTACAAAACGGTGGTGAGACCAGCGATGTTGTATGGCTTAGAGACAGTGGCACTGAGGAAAAGACAGGAGGCAGAGCTAGAGGTAGCAGAGACTAAAATGCTGAGGTTCTCTTTGGGAGTGACGAGGATGGATAGGATCAGGAACGAGTACATCAGAGGGACAGCGCATGTTAGATGTTTTGGAGATAAAGTCAGAGAGGCCAGACTGAGATGGTTTGGACATGTACAGAGGAGGGATAGTGAACATATCGGTAGAAGGATGCTGAGGTTGGAACTGCCAGGCAGGAGGCCTAGAGGAAGACCAAAGAGGAGATTTATGGATGTAGTGAAAGAGGACATGAAGTTAGTTGGTGTGAGAGAAGAGGAGGCAGAGGATAGGGTTAGATGGAGGCAGATGATTCGCTGTGGTGACCCCTGAAGGGAAAGCCGAAAGGAAAAGAAGAAGAAGAAGAAGAAGAAGAGATTTTGCAAAATATCATGAAAGCTGAAATATGGTTTTATCCTTTGGGAAATGACTGTCAGTAAATAAATATATTTATTTTTTATATTTGTTGAAGTAATGTGATTTCAGCGTTTCAACACAGATTCAACATGGAGCTACACAGAAGAAAATGTATGTCTGCCAGGGACTATAGTCCGAGAAGAACACAAGCTTTTTCCAAGAAATAAATACAACAGTCCCTTCTGCAAATGTGTGTAAGTGTTAGCAGGCAAAACATCGAATAAAAAGGTGGGTGTATCACCTGAACATTTGATTTTAAAAAGATTAGGAGATTTAACAAATAACACAAAAACTTAAATACAGTTTTATGGTTTGGAAAACAGTTGGCCAGCAACAAAATATGTATGTGGTAGTATTATTGAGCTTAAACTTCCAAAATCACCGGTACGGTTCTTCACTGTGCCAAAAATACATTGACCTACTTCTACTGTCCCTTACTAGCACCGCTGTGCACAATGCATGAAAACAGGGCATTTTAAGTACTGTCTTATGACTGTCTCTTTAAGGCCCTCTCCTGAAGTGCCTGTTCTGTTGTAATTGGACATGTGATACTGGCTAAACACTTGTTCTCCAGCCTCTTACTTCTCGGTCATGTTACATGTTCACATCAACATGTTACAAAAGTAAAGGACTAATCAAAAATCAAGCTTTCAGGGCAGTTCAGGACTTTTGTCTTACTAGATGTCTTTCTTTTTAGTAGACATGGAAGTACGATTCATTTACAAGAATTGGATCAGTCTGATCGTCCTATGAGAAAGACCGGTTCATGTCCGAACCAAATCACCAATTCATCTGTTAGTGGGGAAGGGGGTTGGAGGATGGGATGTCCACACACCTCTCCTGGCTCTCATGGTTCTCTCGGTTCTTGCGGTTCTCACGGCTCCCTCGGTNCACACACCTCTCCTGGCTCTCATGGTTCTCTCGGTTCTTGCGGTTCTCACGGCTCCCTCGGTTCTTGCGGCTTTCGCCAGTCTCGCAGCTTTCTCATTTTTTTGTGGTTCTCGCTCTTTCATCTCTGGTCTCTCTACTCAATCTACTCAATAAGCCTGTCTGTGATGTGAGCTGCTCCCCCTAGTGGGCGCTCACGTAACCACATCAAATGCCACTAAGCAGTGTTTGTGCCACAGAAACTAGATTGCCTAAGACAAAAGACATTAGTTTTATGGTTGGAGTTAGAATGATGGGAAGTTGTGAAAGAAAAAGTATATAAATTTGTTGAATCTTATTCATTTATACCATGGACTGGATTGAACCAGAAGTATGTGGTTCAGTTACGGCTGTGACCCTGATTCATGGACTAAGAATCAAATCTTTGAATTGATGATTCGGGGAACTGGCCAAGCCTACTTTTTAGCTTGAATCTCTTGATACATAAACTATACTATATTACACTATAAAATTAGGAAAAATAACATAAAGCTTAATATGTTCCCTAATAAAAATCCTCACTAACAAGTTTATTGTTTCTTTATATGACAGATGAGAATGGTGGAAGGTTGAGCGTGAGAACAGATGGAGGGGTGTGACCTTACACAACACCAGTACACACTATCAATCATTGTTCCATATTAAGATCTGCAACAGTCAGGATACTTGCACAATTATGGACCAAATGTCAGTAGTGTTGTAAACAGGCTAATATGCATGCCATCCACACTGCTCCAAAGGTACAATGGAACAATCCCATGCTCTTTCTCAATCTCTGATAACCACAGAGAGTATTAAATCAAAGTGTGCTTCTCCATCTCTGATAATGATAGCTCATTAATAAATCCAGTGCTGAGAGCTGCAGCTGCCTGTTAGCCAGTAGTTTGCTGATAAGGGAAACCAGCTCTGGCCTTTTGGATTACAATCTGCTACAGAAAAGCTGATTAGCTGTGCATCTTGCTTCAATGCTAGCCCTAATTACACAAGGCCTTGGCACACATGCAGGCCACCTACACTCGCTACCGCCCTGTAAAGTAATGTGGAGGCTGTCACATACTGTATATTAGAAACAGGATATGAATGAAAATTCTATCCTGTGCTTCCCTTCATTATTGATTTTAAAATTAGTGTTATGATCAGGACAATATTTCTGAAACAGAGAAGTGCGCCGTGCCTATTTAGAGTTTATTCATCTGAATAGCTTCTTGGCTTATCCAGAGCTACTTATACTCAAAACAAAGTATAGTGATATGCACAACAACATATGTTTGTGAATGACATGCAAAGGCTGATAAAACTCGGTGTAGCAACTTAATTAAAGATCTAGACTGAACTTGATTTTGTCCTCTTTTTTTATTGTGTTATGAGAGAAATTACAACAAACCATGTCAAAAGCTGTGACTTTGTAAGTGTAAATAACACTAAAATAATATGGTATATTAATCCTTGTAGGGCAATTTTCTTTCTTTCTTTCTTTCTTTCTTTCTTTCTTTTTTTTTTTTAGCTCTTTTCCAAGGAGGTCAGAGGTCAACTACAACAGCACCCCTGCAGCTGGTAGGCAGTTTGTGGCTTACTCAAGGAGCCTGAACAGAGGTTGTGCAATAAAAAGATGATTTTTCTGTCAGTTTTCTTTATCTTGCTGTCATGTAAGTGTCTTTGTGTGACAAGCTTAGGTCCTACTTTCTTTCTTTAGTCCTCACTCCAATGTGGATTTGTCTGTAATATAATACTGCTGTCAGATCAAATGATAATCATGCCACTAGTGGGAGGGAGCCACATACGTCCTGATAATTCCAACATAAATCCAGGCCTAAACCAAACCAGCAGCCTGTAAAATTGAAACAACTGGAATTTTTTGTGCAATAATATCATTCATCATTGAATGATTCCTCATGTTTGAGTGCTGCAGAGGTTTTCCAGCTGGAATTTAAAGGACAACACCAAATCATTGGGCTCAAATATGCAAAACTACCGGCATAATCCTTTAAGTGCAAAATACTTGTGATAAAAATTCAGATGTTAGAGGTTTTTGCAGAGTCAGCTATGGTGGAAGTGACAGCACAAACACACATACACACACACACACACACACACACACACTGCACACACCACACACCCGCACAAATGNCACACACACACACACACACACACACACACACTGCACACACCACACACCCGCACAAATGCATGCGTGCAGTTATACATGCAAATGCTCACATGCACATACACACCAATAGACTGACTGTCAGACACAGATAGGAGTGAGCTGCTGATATGAGTGAGGCATGGTGCCATGGAGACCAGCCAGGAAGCTACGAGGTGTGTGTGTGTGTGTGTGTGTATGTGTGTGTGTGTGTGTGTGTCTTTGAATGGATCTTCCACAGATAGTAGCTAGGGAGACACACTCCCATTGGAGCTCCTGTGCACCGGTAGGGAGTGTCGAAGCTCACATAATGTTCCAAAACTCTGGCTGAACAGTCAGAGTCTTTTCCAAACCCTATATTTATTTTCTAGGTGCCATCTTAGCCAAAATATTTTCGAGGCACCATCTCAGCCAAAAGTCACACATAATGTTTCACAGCAATGCTAAAGTAGGTTATGTCAATAATATGTTAGTATTAGGAGATGATCAGTACACGGAATCCTCAAAACCACGTTACCCTGGATTCATAAAAGACTATGTTAAATATAAATAGATCGATGACCAGAAGCAATTACATGTGAACAATAATCAATTTTAGTATGCATATTGCTCTTCTACCATTGCATTGCTTTACAGCTCAACTTAAGATTATTATTTGGTAATAATGATTTTACAAATTCATCTTGACTGGATGTTTGGAGACTTCAGGACATTGTCACAGTCACAACTCTGCAGTTGAAATCACACCTACAGGAGTGCATCACTGTCTGATACGTGTGTGTGTGTGCACATGTACATGCCCCAGGAAAGCTCAAAGTCCATCTCTGAAGTCATGATTCAATGACAATGACTTGAATACAGGAGATAAGCTCTAAGGAGTCCGGTGATTGCAGTACGGGTAGTTTGACCAGGGTACACGGCTTCAGAGGTAAATCTAATCAGGCAGAGCAGCACGCCTGTGTTAAGGACAGCAATGCACACACACGCTAATGAGATACGGAGCAGAGAGCAATCGGAACAAAGAAATATGGCCTCCATTTCTCCTTCTTCTTATCCTTCTCATTTGTTTTAGCTCTCCTTTCAACCACTCAGACAAAGTAAAACTACATTACACAAGTGCCTCAGGCTAAGATTAGCATCTCCAGTCACTAATGCTGGGAGGACAGGGGTGGCTGGCTGGCTAAGGAGACATGTTGTACTGTAAGTCACCGGTCAGGCACAGCAAAGGAAATCAATGTATTGTTTGAGGTTCCTTGGTTTCCCTAAAAGGACATAATTCTGCATGTTTGAGCCCAGTAAATACAACCCACATACTTGTTATGTTACTGACAACCATTTCCCAAAATATACTACTGGAGCGGTAAAGTTTAGAGTTTTTTTCCCCCCTACCTCCCAGACTACCATTGTTTTCAGTTCATTCCAGGAAGCTTTAAAAATCAGCTTTTAGAGACTTGAAATGTGCTTTAGATAAGAAATCGTCACAGCGAACACAAAACATTGAATTTTAAAGGGGTGTCTGTATCATCTGCACATTTGATTTTGAAATATTAGAGAACTGGCAAAATAACAGGAACACTAAAATATGGATTTATATTTTGGAAATTGGTTGACAATAATGTAGTTGGTATTTTTGTGCCTTAACATGCAAAATCACAGTATTGTCCTTTAAAAACCACAAGTGTCTGAGAAGCAACATTAATGTACAATAGAAAGTATAATTAGGTGTTGCCTGACCAGTAGCTCCACATGTTGAATCACATAATCTCCAGGCAGATTGTTTGTACAATTTATCTTTCATGGCTGCTATTTATACTACTACTGCAGGTCTCTTCTTGGGATCTTGCTACATTGTTCTAACAGGAAAACAAGAATTATGAGACTCTCATCCACTGGTCATCATACCTATGAGTTGCAGTAAAATTACCCATGTGTACTCTTCATAATTCAGATGAACAAACACTGTAGAAACTCCCAAGGATGTGAAGGTGATGGGGGATGGGATGCTGTTTGATGTGACTATAACAAAAACTGAAGGCTTTGTGTAGGAAATGTTCGTTTGAGTGGGCCTTGTGAGAGAAATTATGTTATTTGATCATGCTATTGTTGATTAAACTTATATGGTGTGAAATAACTGCATTTAATGTAACTGTAAGATAAAGTAACCCATCTCCAGCTGCATGCAACAGGACATGAAAGAATTGTCTGTTCCTTTTTCATGCAGATAGCGAGACAAAGGACAAAGACTTAATGAAGACTTACTTTGTGTGTGGATGTGTGTGTGTGTGTATTTTGAAGGGAATGTTCCAGTAAGCAGAGCTATGACCTGGTGAAGGTTATTCTTAAGGAATCTGAAGGAGTTTAAGAGCACCTGTTTCATATCAAGGGTCAATATGGATGATGTTTGTGTGTGGCTATAATGAGATACTTGTAATTAAGGAGTATCATAACCTTCAGCCCAATAATACTATGTCATGTCTTGCAAAGTTAAAAATGATTCATGACTTGTGCATAAAAAGTATAAGAAGAGGTGAGTGCCAGAACTCGTGTAAGTTTTTGTTTCTTGTACGCCATGCTTGAGCATTAAGAAAGTGTGACAATACTGTAAGGAGAGTTTGTCTCGTTCCTCATTTTGTTTTAAATTGCCACAACAGTCTCCACAGATACAACTGCCATCCAAAGCCACACACTCACACTGGGAAACTCACATTGACATAATGCACCAGGTTCTCCTTCTCGTTGACTTTGTAGGTCTGTATGCCGAACTCTTTGGCCAATCGGAAGATGCGGTTCTGAGTTGGGCCGATGTAAGCCCCGCCCAGATCGACATATGTTGTCTCCTTATTCTGCAAAAAACAGCATCAAGATATAGATGATCGTTCATATTACAATAATGCTAAAAAAATTCTTAGAAATAGCTTTTAAGAGAAGTTTTGCTGGTCTTACCCGCACGGTGAAGGTCCGTCCACCAACCCGATCCCTGGCCTCCAGGACTACAGGGTTCAGTCCAAGGGCCTTCAACAGCTTAGCAGCACTCAAGCCTGCAGAAAGGAGGGGACAGACAGTGTTACCTAACCTTAGCTTACCTCACATTTCATTATCCTACTTTACCTAACTGTAGCTTAGCTTAGCGTAACTCACATTTCATTATCCTACATTGCCTAACCTTAGCTTAGCTTTCATTAGTCTACATTATCTAATATTACCTTACCTTACCTTGCCATGCATTGTCTAATGTCATCTTCCTGAATCTGACCTTACTATACCCTACCTAACCTCATATTATCTAACCATAGAGGCCTTTCGTTTCTTTTTCCTTTCCTTTCCTTTTGTCTTCCACCTTGACTTTTCTCTCAACTACCACACCAGACATTTCTCTCATAAACAGATTTTTACTTTTTTTTAAAGAAATGAAATGTTTTTTTTTTTTATTGATATTAACAGAATCAAAGTATCAAGGTATTAATAAAGACATTTTCAGAAGATGAAACAAGGCCTTTTAAATTTCAGCATGACAGTGAATTGATACAAACACAAAAATATATTTTGCATATAAACAATAAGTACGACTGTGTAAATGAGACAAAAGATTTGTACAAATGAGAACACCTCCGAATACAACGACTGGATGTCTGACACTGATGTTATTTATCTTCTTGTTTTGAGAAACATTGTGTTCATTTAACTTTGTGCCAACTTTGGACATTTAAGTAACTTCTTTGATTTACTAAAGGCAAATTAAACACACTGCTGTGCTCATTTATCCCAAAGTCAACTTAATTTTTCACCCTGAAAGGCAACTCCAAATCAAGGACTATATGTAGTATCAAACATTCATCACTTGTACTTGTAGTCTTTAAAGGACCATACCACCCATTTTGCATGTTTGAGCCTAATATATTCAATTTTCATACACTTAAGGTTACTGACAATCATTTTCCAAAGCATACTACCAGAATGGTGAGTTAAAACATTTTTTTCAAGCATGCCATTGGTTTCAGTTCATTCTGGTACGCTATTAAAATCAACCTGTTGATACTTGAAAGTTGTTGGGATAGGTAATCCATCATCACCAACAAGACATACAGTATATTCAGGTTTTTTTTTTTGTTTTTTTTTTGAAGTTCGAATTTTAACGTTTAAGTGTAATAAAAAAGTGTGGAGTGAATGTATGTCTCCACCAGGGAATATAGCCCCAAAACAAGGCCTGTGTTTATCAAAAAATTTAAATGACCGTGACTTCATAAGGCTGTGTAACTATTAGCAGGAGAAACATGGATTTTTAAGGTGGGTGTATCACTTGAATATTTGATTTTGAAAGATTAAGAGATTTTGCAAAATATCAGGAAAGCTGAAATATGGTTTTATCCTTTGGGAAATGATTGTCAGTAATGTTACATGTATGAAAATTTAATATGTTAGGTTCAAACATGCAAAATGGATGGTATGGTCCTTTAAAGCCCTTTGACAGATTGTAATTGTGGGCTATATAAATAAACTTGACTTAACTTGACTTGATCAGATTTACTCACTCAAATTACTCATAAAACTAATCACCCAGCAGCCACCTGATAAACACTCTGGACTGCAAATTTGTTTGAACTCAAAAGAAAAGCAGGCTTTACTTTCTGGAAAGAAAGTGTTTCATAATGTGTTTGTGAGGCTGTAGTACCTTTCCTGGAATTCCAAGAGACTGGTTGTTATGGAATTCTTTGCTTACTGCAAGCCAAAAGGAGAAATGGGAGGATAGGGGGAGGAAGTACTGTATCTTTGTGGCATGAGAGGTAGTAGAAGTATACATCCTCAACAAAACACAAACCAGCTATTCTGCCTGATCATGTGAGCAGGTGAGTGAGAGGGGAAAAACACGAGCAGAGGTCCGACTGAGTGATCAGTGAATCCACAGCTTTCCACAAACTGACCTCAAGCCATCGCTGACACGACTTTAATTCAGTAAGATGTAACATAAACACACTCACACACACACACATGCAGAGGGTCAGCAGCCTGTGGCTCGGTGCTCAAACATCAGTGGCACTGTATGTCAGTGCATCAGACGAGAGGGAATGAAATACAAGAGAGATGATATTTTTATTCTAAATACATATTATATACATATTGCTACTCAGCAGAAATATATTTACTCAAGTACTTTACTTTTGTACAATTTCAATGTACTTGTACTTCACTTGAGCATTTCTGTTTGTGATACTTCTGACTTTCATTACATTTCACAGGAAAATATCGTGCATTTTTGTTTTTGTTTTTATTCTAGAAAATTTTTCCACACTTGGTTGCCATATGATTCCCCCCCCCCCNAAAAAAAAAAAAAACTCAAAGAAAAGTTAATGACTATAGACTTCGGAGGGTCACATAAAGATCTGAGTGTTTTTTTTTTCCACTACGGCTGCTCTCAGCTCACTGGATGTGTGATGAACGAAAAAAGATTTATTTTGTTTTCGTGCTAAAATAGAAAAACTCTTGACACAAGCAGAGCAGCGTGCCACTCCAACGAGACAACATGGGATGACAAGAGGAAAATGCACACAGGAAAAGCACATGGGAAAAGTCACATATTAGGCTACGTATGCACATATTTTCTTGTGTTCGCCACATTGTTAGTGTGATTGAACGTGTCCATGTATTTATGTACAAACGTGCGTATAAAATGTGACATGCATTGCAGACAGCAAGACTACATGTTCACTTGTGCATAAGTGTGACTGCCCATTTGTGTGTGTGTCACTGCGGCGCAAGAAGCTAACGTCATTGCCGTGGTGTGATTTATCAGTCAGTGGCTGCCAATATCATCTCTAATGCCAGCTGCAAAATGTCGCTCTTAAAGTTAGCAACAGCAAAGGAAAGTTGATCAGGAGGACACAGGATTCAAAGAGGAATGGACAGAAAAACATGCATTCATTCTCCTGAAGTCCAGCATCAAACTATGTGCCTGATATGCACGGACACGGTGACATCATAAAGAACGGTGATGGAAAACTGTCACTGAGAGACGAAGCAGCAGCATCCACAGAATGCTGAACTTAGGTTAAATCTTCATATGAAACCACAAACAGACTGTCAGATCTCGGAGCAGCAGAGCGAGTTTAACGCCTCGTTTAATGCCAGGAGCACAAAAAGCTTTTCTCTGATGAGAAGTTGTTAAGGAGTGTTTGGATAAAGTCGTTGAGGCAAGTTATATGATGAGTTGTTGAATGTATGAAGCTTTTCTTATGGACAGTGAAGCAACTTTTATTTATTTCACTGTGTTGGTATTCTGCTGTAAAATCCACATGTGGACCTTTAAAAAAAAGTTTACTCTGACGTACAGTATTCCCTCCCTGCTCAGCAGGCGCCCACATCTGTGTAAATGTTTTCACGGCTCTTGGCCTAAATTCCATCTTCCTTCCCATTTTCACTCCTCCTCCTCTTCCTCCAGATCCTGCTAAGTCCAGCTAAGGCAGGCAGGGTTTATAATACTTTATAAACACTTTGTCCTGTCTCACACAGCGCAGCCTTCTCTGCTTTTACAAACACGCCTGCTCTGCCAGGCTTTAGAGGAGAGAGCATTAGTACAGGCCAAAGGAGGCTCACAGATCCTTCCAGTTCAAACTGATGTTATTAGCTCAACTCAAAGGTCAGACGCTGTCCTGGAAACAAAGAGCATCTGTCTCCGTCTCTTGTTTATGCCTCCAGCACTTGCTGCAGAAAGTAAGGCAACTTTGATCAGAAAGCTTTTTTGGCTTAATTGAGGCATTGGTAAATAAGAGCAAATATCAATCTAAAGCCATTATCGCTTCAAAGGATTCAGAGCATTTCTGTGTTCCAACATCAGATGAAATGGAGGAAATAACACAGATGTGTATGATCATTACAGCTTTTTTCCTTTTTGAATATTCTTTCTTTTGAACAGTTTTAAAATACAAAACACAAAGCACCTTACCATTATCTCCATCCTGTTACACTTTATAAATATGTATTACTACTGTTATTATTATTATTATTATTATGTTCAGTGGGTATGAGTGTGTGTTAGGGTTTCATCTTTTTAGATAAAGAATGTCAAAAAATATTTAATATTTAGCAATAGCCTACACAGCCTAGGCTAGGGTAGGCTACTGACTTAGCTTAGCATTTAGCTTGTTCAATAGCATAGGCTATGTGTAATACACTGGTGTACAAATATGCCGGTAAAAATACCAGCCAAAGCTGTAAAACTTAGCAATGGCTAGTGTGATGATTGGGTTCCTTTTATTTTAGGTTTTATTTTTAGTTCATCTCAAACATGCCGAGAAACAAACTGAGTCTCTGAATCAGTTTTGTAGCAAGTGAGCAAAAAGTCTTTCAGTTGCACAACTTCCGTCAATTCACTCACTCACTAAAGGTGGGACTTTTCAGTCATGGCCAATTAATACAAGTCACATCACACAACTGAATTAGAACAGATCCAGTCCGCTCAACGCACCACACACACAGACAGCCAGCAGATTAAGCCACCCGCTAACAGTTTTGGCTTACGAAGGCAAAGCCGAGGCTTAATATTGGGTGTGCAGAGACATGCATCTCGTTTTCACCTCTTGAACTACAATTTCAGAAAACTTTCCATTAAAACACAAAGCAAAGCTAGCCAGCTAATAGCCTATATTCACATTATAAGTCGCACTCTATCCGTCCATAATCACATTACAGCTAGCTAGTCACTCCTCAGCTGATGTTCTGTTTCTCCATGCTACACGCCCAGACTTCCTGCTTGTCAGTTCTGCTGTGGTAAGTAGGTGCACTTAAATTAAAAAGACACTCCTGATTTTGCCACATATCCACTAGACGGTTCTCCATGTCCCCAGACCAGCATAATGCTAACATTTGTGATTTGTGAGACATGTTTTCACTGCTGAAAAATTTTCCTGCTATTACAAAAAAAATAAATAAAAAAAACCAAAAAACAAAATAAAATAAAAATGCTGGCTTGGCAGACTGCCAGTCAGCTGTCAGCTGATTATTTCAAACATGTTTCACATCATGTTTCATGACTGTTTTCATGTCATCTGAGCTGGGCCGACTGAGACCGATTAAATAACACATAAACCGATTAATGAGCGTTACAACTCGCCTCAACTACTTTAACTGGTGTGACTCGGCCTGACCGCTTAGTCGAGCATATTAATCCTGTAGTGTGGCTCCACCTGGACTGACAGCAATGCCTATATGAGTTTACAGGTTCTACTGATAAAACTTTGCGCTCATATGGTCTGAGTGTTCTTGCGAGTGAGTAGAAGCTCTGTCGATTCAAACTCACTCAAGTAAGCGGTGAGGGATGCTCGTTCAGTGAAGGAACTGCCAGCCTGTTCATTCGTAGGCAAGGAGCC